>VZRO01000695.1:133364-267861 GCA_013397915.1 Daphoenositta chrysoptera | reverse complement strand
TTTTTTTTTTTTGTGAAAAAGTCTAGAATGATGTTGTTGTTGGCATTTTCCAAATGACATAATTTCATATTGTGCAATTAATTGAAAAGTTATGTGTTTTTATACATGTATATATTTGTGTGAAAGCGTAACATAGTATCAAATTCTTATGTTCAGTGTGGGCATTATTTGTGTTTAGTTTTACATTTAAAGTTACAAATAAAGAGAGAAATCCAGAAGTCTTTGCTTTTATTTTAGCAATGAATGTGAATTGTGACCATCAACAGATATTCAGATTTACGTATGAAAGAACTAAGACATTAAAAATGTGGTATTTTAAGTCATATATTAAAAGCCCAACAAAGCATCTTAGAGGAAAATAAACAGCAGATGCAAGTAAGATTTCATGTGAAGCAAAAGGCTTTTAACTTGATGTGAAAAATGAAAGAAAGTGAGAGCTGGGGGCCACTGCTGGGCACCCAGTGCAGTGGGCATCCCTGGGAGAGTCAGAGAAACACAATTTAATCTGGGGTTGGTGCCATCACTTAGGCATGACTTAAACGTAACTTCCTTTTAAACTTATTGGAGGCACAAAGCTGTTTGGGACATAAAAGGTTTAATAGATTAAAAGCATAAAACTTAATACATATAGCTATATTAATACAATTATTATTTGCTCTAGGGATAAGCCTTTGACTTGCCAAATTTCACTCTAGAGTCAAAATTTACAGCTGAATCATAACCCCTCAAAGATGGGGTTTGTTGGTGGAAACTCTGAGACAAGTTTAACTATATTAGTGACTAATGAGGGATGACCAGAGTTAAAGATCTGGCCTCTGTGCAAGCCAATTTTGGAGGGGTTTTTACAGCATTAAATGGAGTTACACTGTATGGAAGCCAGAAGTAATTTTTTTACTCAGTGAACTTTATAGTCTTCTAATGAAGAATCATTGTGTAATGTCCTGGAAAAGTTCCCTCAATCTTCCTGACCAGGGCTTTGAACAAAATAAAATGAGTCCCCATAGAATCCATCTCAGTTTCTTACAAGAACCACCTGATGTTTTTGTGACAGAATAGTTAAAACATCCAGCTTGGTATGGTTAAAATGGGGTTAAAATGTTTGGAACTGGACTTTCACTAAGATCCTATTTCCAAAGGAGATGGTAAACCAATTTTAGGAGTCCTTGGGCTGAAGTTTTGAAATCTCCAAAATATGTGCTTTTATTAAGCTTTTTTTTTTTTTTGTAAATTGTACCAACCAGCTACCAACACTGTGTGCGGATTACGTTCTATCATTGGACTTATTATAACATTTTAAAATTTAGATTGGTAATGAAGTAATGAGCATGGAAAAGGCTGAGCAACACATACAAAGGCAATTCTAATTTTAATCAGTCTCAGGTAAAATTGTGAAGGGTCAATATCTCATGTAGAAGCTTGAAGTTTTTGTGTCAAAGGTGCAGAGCACAAATGAAGCCTTTCAAGAGCAAGGATTCCAGGTCAGCAAAGAGGGTACTTTAGGAGCATTTAGCATAGGAGAGAAAACTTGTGAAGACCAACTAATTAGTAAATGTTTTACAAGTAAACAAGAAATTAGTGGAATTGGGATCAGCTAAAGTCAGGCAGTTACAGCACTGTACAGCCTACTTTACAGAAGCACTTAGGCAATCCTCCCACCTACTATTTGAGGAGTGGAGATTGTTTTGGATGTATGTCTAACTGTACCTCTTATTTTCCGTTGGATTCACCAGTCATGCTTAGTGTTCTGAATATGCAGTACATGCTGAGCAACGTAAGTCGAGTATTGTTGCTTTATGGGAGGCAATTTTGCTGGTGGAGACAGTGATTTGTCTGACAGAAACACTGGGCTGCTCCAGGGCCTTGAGCTTACGAGGAATTTTGAGAAGTTTTGCTGAATTTTCAGCCAAATATCAGGCAAAATAGCATTTTCTGCAATTGAGAAACCCTGCTTATCGACCACATCCAGCTAGAAGGGCCCTGAATAATTTTTATTAGTGACACTACTTCACCACCATAATAATTAAGATGAATATTTGCTACTTTGTATCACATACATGCTGACCCACCCCTTACCTTTCAAACAAAGTCACACGACTGATGTATTGTGAGACTCTTATTACTGAAATTGCTCTGATTACCAACAATATCTAAACTTTATTACTGAAAATGATGGTATTCAAGTATCCTTGGGATTTAGATTTCCATAGTTCAGAAATGCATCATCCTTGCCAGCACTGAATGTCATAACTAAATAGCAGAAGTTCTAACTTTCAAACAGTCCAGAAGCCAAACAAAATATTACAGGCAGGAAAAAAAAAACCCGAATCCAAACATAATTATATAGCTGGAGTTCAGGTTGTTTGGACTTGGAATGAAACTGCTTGCCCAATCCTATCAGGGGTTCTTTACAGTTCCAAACCCACGTATGCCTCCCATTTACTATTTCTATTCTATACCAGCGTGCTATTTTCTGCTCAGCTGGTAAGCAAAAGTTACTTTAAAATTTTTTCTTTGGTCTGTACTTATCGTCAACGGTCAGACAACAATAACAGTCGGAAGAGTGTGCTAGTCCATCTCCCATTCAGTCAATTCCTCCAGGAGAAGCTTTCTTTATCTAGGTGGATATTTCAATCTGTTTCAGAGGCCTTACCCAGAAGACTGTTTCTCAGTCAGATATAAAAATAGCAAAGAGAGCAATTAAAATATTCTTATTTTTCTAGAAAATGTTTACATTCACAGTCATGATTAAGATGGCTTAGAAAGAAATGTATAATATGTATAGAAAAAAAAATATTCCTGATTTTCATTTGAGCACATTAAAAGGAGTATAGAGGCAAGGAAGTTATAATTTGATTTCAGTTTGAGTTAATCCTCTGATATGGTTGGTATGTATTTAGGTTGAGATTATAAGGGTATTTTAGATGAAGAAAAGGACAATAGGATTCACAGCAGCTCTTAGAACTATTCAAAACAATTAAAGAAATGGTTTATCTAAAGGGGAATCCCTGGACTTTGTATTTCCTGAAGCAACAATGTCCCTTTTTACTGTAGTTCTGCAAATGGTACAAAGCTGGCAGCTACAGATTCTTCCTTCAAAGACATATTTGTTTGTGTAGAAATAGAAGCTGCTGTTCCACTGTCTCTGGACCATTCGCTGGGCCCCAGGAAACACTGCATATGCATGTCTGTGGCCTGGCCATGAAGGATGAACGGCCAGGTGGACAATGGGGTCAAGGAATGTTTGTCTGGGGGGAATTTGGGGAAGAGGAATAGCCAGTGGGTTACTGTGGAAAAGCTGAGCCTGTTAAGCCAATGGCCAGCATGCAAACTGGGGAGAGCTGACGTTCAGCAGTGTGAGCATCTATTTGAGGGGGAGGAACAGCTCAGGCAGCTGTGCCAAAATCAGGGCTGGATGCATTTGCTGTGTGTGTCTGCACTGCACTCTGCACTAGGCATTGTTAAAAGGGAGGAGGCTTTGGAGCTACCATTGTCACCCAATTACCTGTTGAGTTTTGCTTTCTTGCTAGAAATAGCAGTCTGTCTCTCCTGTCAAACTGTAATCTGTTAAATCAGAAACTATTAATGCAGTGTAATCCAGAAAATTATTTCTTGTGTAACCCTTGTTTTTGATGACAAATACAAGAGGACTCATCTTGAGTTATGTGAAATGGTGTTGTAGGTATTAATTTAGCATAATTCTAGATTACAGAGGCTAGAGCCACTGAAAAACACTTTCTATGACTAAAGTATTATTATGAATCAAGAACAGGTAGTGATATCAAACAAATAAAATAAATCCAAGTATTATATATTTGGAAATTTATGTAAAGGCTTTTGCCATGTCAGAGAAAACAAAAACAGTAAGTAAACCCCACAAAGCAGTAAATATAAATATTTATAAATTTTCTCTTTGTTCTATATAGTTAAGGAGTATCACAGATTTTTTTCTGATTAGAGCAAAAATGATGGTCCTAGCGAAATGCAGAACAGGTACTGCTGAAAAAGCAATAGTACAGAAGTTTTTTTGCTCACAGTTTGCAAGATTATTTTTCAATCCTCTCCTGTGCCACAAAGTCTTTTCCTTTTGTTTCCTCATTAGTACGTCTCTGTACAAGACATTTTCCTGTTTAGTACACCATGTCCTTGCTATGGAGCCTCCATGACGTGTATATACAAGCCACAAGAAAAACTCCTAGAATCTGAAGCCTGGCTTTGCTCAGTTTTTACCACTGGGACACTTCTTTTGTGAAAAAGATTCTGGTTTTCATGATATTGGATTCCATAAATGTACAGGCTTATTTTTTTCAATTAGCCTGAGAATGGGAAAGATATCATTCATTACAACCAGGTCTGGAATTAATAGCAGTCACTGGTGCCTATAAAGAGATCAGGACTGGGGGTGGAAGGGGTTGTGTAGGAAGATCTGTTACCAAAATTGCCTGACATGTCTCATAATAAAATCCCATTTTCAAATGCTAGTATGTTCATCATACTTCAACTATTTGGACTGAACTTTTCTACCCTCACTGACTGCTTCTGGCTAAATTCTTTAGAAAAATTTAAACAAAAATCATTTAGATAAAGAAATCTTCTCTCAACTGGCTGAGCTTGAACTCCTTCCAACTACTAGAAATAAACTGTCTGCCTCCACTTCTGCAGCTGAAGGTTCCTAGAGTAATATACTTTTCCTTGGAAATGCTCAGCAAACTCTTTACTTGGTAAAAGAAAACACAGGTGATGGCAATAGGGAGGGGTGATTTTGCACCACTAAAATTCTGACCTACCGTGAGGAGCCACAGGTCTTTGGGAGAAGTTAATGACTGGTACAATCCGTTCAATGGAACTGCAGGGAATAGAATGCTTGATTATTTCTGTTTTATTTTGTTTTCAAAGTAAAGTAATAGGCATTGATCTACAGATACGATTGTATTCTGCCAGGCCACAAGGAAAAACTGTTTGATTTCAGTCTGACATGGACTGATGTAAAACTTTGATGTATTTGCTAGAGATATTTCTAAGAGAAATACATATTAAAAAATAGTTAAATTTTTATTTTTGTATTAATTGATCTCTGCAACCTGATTAGTGAAGATATGAGACCAGTAAATGTGGCTTTGTTCTATTTTATCTTGCACCTCAAATAAAAATTTAAAAATCTCTCTGACATTACTCTGCCAGAAGAAATGAAAGTGAGAATCTTCCTTACTATTAAAATGGGTCTTCTTTCATGTGCATCTTCTACAAACATTCACAGCTTCTGTGATGGTGGTACCACTTAACCCTATTTTGAAACCTCATTAACCTCTTTCTTGATGCTTGTGAAATGAGATTTGTTAGATACTCCGCTCTTTAAATATTTCTCTTCTGTAAAGCTAAAAGCAAAACAAAATAAAAGCAGAATAGAAAGACCTGGAAAACATCTCATCAGCAATGTGTTATTTGTTTTTCAGTAGGGTAGGTGTAGAGTATGGACCTCCTGATTTGTTGCTAACTTAAGATCCACTGATATATCCTCTGTACCAATTCTTTGGCTCTTTCAGATAAATGTAATTTTATAGACATTCTGTTCAAATGTACCATTAAAAGATAAACATGAAAAGAGGTTATAAGATATAACAAAACCCCACAGGATTTAACTCTAATAATCCAATCCACTGACAATAGATAATGTTTTCACAGTCTGAGTAGATGGTTGCTCTCTGAAATGAGCCAGTCCCAGTATTTCTTTCATTCCTCAGCCTCCTTGCCTTTCTCACTGTATGTTTAGAGTCCTGCACCAAAGACTCCATGCACACTAGACTTCCTTTTTTTCCCCTATACCATAGGTCTCCAATGGAGAAAAAGCAAGGTAGAATGTTAGTTTGAGTAAGTGGATTTTTGAAGCTTGATAGAATTCTAGCCTCTGTATAACAAAAATATCCCTCTTTATGGTATACCTAAACAACATCAGACATTCTCAGAGATGCATAGCTTGCTGTAGTTTCACCTCAGGTATGTGTTTTACCACCAGGCTCTATGAGTACCATCAACAGGTTAAAAACCCTATTTCTAGAGTGAGCTGACAACAGTTAAATTTTAAATTGGACTTTTCCTTTAAATCTCTCAGTCAGTTTTATATAAACATTTGGGAATGTGAAGTCCACAATGGACTCTTTCCATGAGCATTTTTGTTGGCTAAGTGATTAGGTAGGTCTCCTGATATCCTTGGGAGAACAGGACTTTATTAAATGCCTCTGAAGAGAACTGAATGGTAAATGTACAGCTGCTAGATTTATGGAGCTGCTGGATAAGGAATACTAATTTTCCTGGTGTTAATATATTTGTGTGATATCCTTCTGAAGCATGGCTGAAGCGTGCAGCCAGTACCTCACGCTCTTGTAGAAGAGCTCATGATGAATGTACAGTCAAATACCCTTAATATTTTGCAGATGCTGTGAACACCAATTATAGAACACTGACTGCAGTGAAGGGGTTAATGATTAATTAAGTATGATGATATGAATTAAGTATCAGCAGGGTCTAGGGTAATTGATGTCAGGTGAATGGGAAACTCCCCAGGATAATGTCAGTGCCAGAGGGAGTGGTGATTAGTGGGGATAAATGCTGGTGTGATCTGCATCTGATGAAGGCAGAGCTGAAATGTTTGTGGGACTGGGCCCAGCTGAGAATAATAAAGGCTTTTCTGTTCCCAGCTGAGAATAAAGGAGATTTTGAATCAAAATATGTAAATATAGGCAGAACCCTTTCCATCTTTAGAAAGTGCAACAAGACATATGCTTTTAATACATATCTGGACAAAGCCTTAGAAAGCAATTCTAAAAGTTCATTGTGAACCATGTAATCCCTGATTTTAAGTAGTTGCAAGAAAGGAAGAAAATTGAGATCTTTTTCTCTGTTCATTTCAAAGAACAATGCAGAACAGTCTTCAAAGTACAGATGAAGACTTTGCTGTGCTTCTGCTTATTTCCTTTGCAAACTATATTCCACATATTCTGGTAGAACTTTGTAAATCTTCTTGAGGATCCCAGATGGAAAACACTGGTAAGTGTTGTTTTTATTTAGTTTTAGATATGTATAACTTCCTATTGTTGTAAAGGCAGTCATAAGAAGGGCTTCTTCAGACAACTCCAGAAAATTTTGATTCATTTGCAGAAAAAGTAAGACTGTTCTGTGCATTGTAAAGTGCAATACAGGATTTGTAGTACATAATCACTTAAGATTGTCTCATAATGTACCTACTTTACTGAGATTAATTAAGGTTATGCAAGAAAGCTCAATTACTCCATTACCTAACTTAGATGTGCTTAAAAATGCTCTTTATTGAGTAACCTCATATATTAATCTAGTCAGACAATTGTGTGTCTTGTGCAATTATTTTACTTTAGTGTCTCTTTCTTTCCACACTACCTACAAGGGCCATGACAATGGCACTTATTTATTTACTGTAGGCAAATCCTGTGAACACTTGGTGTGAATCTGGGCCATCAGTTTAGTTGACATGCCTAACAAGAAAAACAGGCAGAAATGAAGACTTCCCTGGGGTATCAATAAAGGTTTCTTGTGCAGAAATTTGCAGAAGTCTGGCCAGGTTTGTGGACAATGAAACCTAAACACAGGTCACAAAGAAAGAAAGTTGGGTTTTACTCCGTGGTTTTACCATCTTAATTTTAGCATGATTGTAGGGTGGCTGGATGGCTTATTATTTCCAGTACACTGCCAATATACACAGTATCTACTTCTGCATTATATAGGATGATATCTTTAAATGTAAAGGTAATGTAAAACAATGGAGAATCTGTCGTGTTACTACTTTAGCAGCAATTGTTCTAAAAGAACAGCTTTACTGCTATATATTGGAACGTATTCTTGTTGATTACTATACATCTGGATAGGGAGATAGGTGTAAAATGTGCAATTACTAATTAATTATTTCAGATTTTAAATATTTATATTTCTTAGTTTTATAGAAAAAATGAATTAGTTTTTTTTAAGTTAGTGAGGGTATGCATCTTTGGAGTGTGCAAAACTCAGTTACACACTTTTTGTGAAAGATCTAATAATATGAGAAATGTTTGTTTCACTTTACTATAGATTGTCCCCATATCTCTAAAAAAATACAAGTTTTGTCCAATCATGGACTAATTTTTACAATTTAAATAACTTTGAGTTCAAAAATAATTTAAATTAGTATACCATATATAGTGCTATAAATGAAGAAATTCTGCTTTCATTAGAGGTGTAGGTATTTTGCAGTCATGCCAAAATTTGTCACTGAATTAATTTCTTGCCTTACTGTTGAAGTTCTTAAAGAGCTTTGTGCAATAGAGTGAGTAACATTCTCCATTCCTTTACAAAAGGGAAACTTGAGGCAGAAATTGCTCAGGGAATCCAGTTCTTTGATGTGTTTTATTCAACAGATCTTTCATGGAGGTCAGCTGGACCTCCCATTGACCTCTTTGCAGCTATATTTATGCCAACACAAAGCAGCTGATGCGTTGGAGAGCTGCAGAACCTGGTCAGTAATTTAAAGCCAGGTCTTGTACTTTTAAATCCCACGTGTTGAAACAAGAAGAAATATTTGTTTTTCTGACTCTTTCCCCCTGCCTACGAGCACATAACTGTTATGGACTCAGCTTTTTGGATTCGGTGACTGTGCTGAGAGTGGGGTCACTTGGGCAGCATCACAGGGCTCCAGAGCTGCACCAGGAGCTCACCAGGGAGCCTCCCCAGCAGCTCTTACTGCACCGGTGCATGCAGCAGGTCTTGCTGAGTAATGCATGCAGCCTCACTGCTGGCAGGCTCCCTGCAGCTCACCCTCTCAGTGACTTCATTGCAACTGTCATTAGCTAATTTTCCCAGAAAATGAAGGGGAAGATTCTCTCCTTTTCTTGAAACTATGCGTCTGATTGTAAAGATGCTTCCCTGCTGCCGGCAGTAAACTGCAGGAAATGTGGGACAATCCTTGGAAGAGAACAAGAGGTGACTGAACGTGCAGCCATGCAGCTAACTCACCGAATGGGCATTCCAGCAGCCTGGATAACGATTATTTATGTTTTGGCTATGCCTAAAATGAGCTGGGTTCTTTCCAAATACAAGAGAAAAAATGTTCCTTGCACCCAAGAGCTGGAGTATAAGAAAACAGACAGACACATGGTGAAGGCTGTGTGAGGACAAAGCAAAGAAACAAGGTACTAAAGCTGAAGACAGAAATAACTAATTTTCTTAAGTTTCTTGCTTTGTTTAATGTCAATACTTGCAACCATACTAACATAAGTATTATTACTACTAAAATCCTGTCTCTTTTACAATTATCTTCACTGTTTATGTTCTCTCCACAACCAAGATCCCTTATGTTCTCCCTTTTACCAGCTCAAAAATATTTTTGGTAAAAAGACAAAAAGTAAGTCATAGATCCCTGAGCTATAGGGAGCTATATTAAAGAGGTAACAGTCTACAGTTTTAGGGGCTTGAGCAACTTACAGCCACACAGAATTTGACAGTGAATAAATGTTGTGCAGCAGAAGTGTACCCCATGTTCTCAATCCTGATGACTCAAGACAGTCTTTAAAATACAAGGATAAACTGAAAATGGTGTCACAGCATGAGGCTGTGAAAAGTTTGAAATTCTATGTTTGTTTTGCCTGATGCCCTAGGGACTACGAAATAATACAGCCTTCAAGTGTTCAGCAGAGTCAAAATATAGAAATTAAATATCCTTCGTGATAGGGGAGTGGAGAAATATAATGAATTGGAATGCCTGGTGAGTTATTGCCAGCTGAAGTCTGTAAGAAATGTCAGTGATGCCGTTTCTAAAGCCTTATGGATGGTTTCGGTCAGGGCTGGATTCTCTGGGTAAATACTCGGATTAAACTCTTAGGTATTTTAGCTCTGGGCAACAGCATAAAGGTACCTTAAAAACAATCAGGAAATGTTTGTTTTTAAGACATACAATGTTTGTTTTCAGACATACAATTGTAACTTTATAGTCCCGTGGTTCTAGATCAGCTCCACTGCTGGGGCCAGCAAGGAAGGCAGTGCAGTGACAGCCCTGGGTCACTCAGGGATGCTCATGGTCACTGTGTGTGCTCGGGGGACAAAGGCAGTCGACACTGGGTGGGGAGCTGCTTCTGAAAGCAAAGGACTGGTTAGGTCTTACCTCTTGGAAGCAGGGGTCTAACCTGCAGCCTGGCAAAGCTCTTTCTCTCCTTTCCAGTCTCTTGGTTTCCAGTGCTTCCCTGGGGATAGCTGACCTGTTTTTAAGAAGTGGAGATATAGCCGAACTTGTTTGCCCAACCGCACCTCTAAGGACCTTTTCAGACATTTCCTAAGGTGCCAAAATTATTTTAGACAGCTAGGAACTCTGACCATTACAGCAGAATTGCGTATGGGTTTTGAGAGTCATAAGTTTGCCTTACTTTCCTTAATTCTGCCAATCTCAATCTTTTTTAGGGCTCTGGATCTCAATATGGACTATGGCTACAGAATGACTTTATGTTAGAATAACTTCTCCATCTTTATGGTTTAATGGATAAAATTCCTGTTGGAATCAAAACTCCTGATGAGTAGGATATAGCAAAGCATTGTAAGTTGAACAAGGCTGTAAGGCAGAAGCAGTTCAAGAAGGCAATTTAGAGGAGAGGAAGGGAGCTAGTGATGTTGGACTGAATGAGCTGTGCTTGTGAAGAAAGCTGAAAGTTGTACCTTTTTGGGGCTTGTGTGTATAGTTTTCAGGGAAAAAGCAGAGAAGATTGTAGGCTATGACTGAAGTCTATACATTTGGGCTGTCAGATTTATTTTCTCAGTCTTTTCTGAGATAGAGATAATACCCACAAAATTCTGAATATAACTTGCATGGCACAGAGTAAGATTTAGCCAAAAGAATGAGAAAATAAAATAGGAAAGAGAATGGCATGACTTCATGGAGGAGAGTATGTGCTGTGGTTCTTTTGGATTTGTCCCCTATAAGGGCTCATCACAGAGCATGTTTCTCAATTCATGCAACTCTTGCCTAAATAAGAGATGCCTAAATCTCAAAGTTGAAGCTTTGCAGAGCAGCATCAAACAAGGTCACTTTAATTTAAATCTGTTTCCAGATTTCAGATGTAAGTCTCAACACTGTATGCTTTCTTCAAGCAAATAGGATATTGTCCCAGGACTCTACAACCCAGTGTGGGTAACGTCATGACAAAAAAGAACATATTCTGAACTCTTCATTCATCTTTCCGAAAGTGTTGGCCACATCTGAGCGCTCATATATATTAATGCAAATCTTCTGCATGAGGCTTTAAAATGCATTTGCAAGCAAACTCTTGACAGTTTTCAGATAAAGACCTTAGAGCTGTCTGAAAATATTTCTCCAGGTGTAAAGTTTCTGGATAGACCAGGACATCTGTCTGCAGAAAGTTTCTGTGCAGTGTGCCACTGTGGTGGTCTGAGGTGCTGAGCGGGTGGTGGAGTGAATTCAGAGCATGATGGTGCAAGAATGAGATCTTAGTTGCTTCTCACATTGGATGGAGTTTTCAAATGAGACTTAAAATTTCATCTGGGAATTCCTTATATCCTGCAATGAGACCAATGTTTAAAGACTGAGATGTGGACACAGTAAGACCAGAAAATGTTTGCTTGTACCTAAGGATCCTTTCTAAAATAACAGAGTGCTTATATTTCTTTGTGAATTCGAAAGAAAAATCAGCCACCACTGAAATGCAAAAGAGCTAGAGTTATTTCTACAGGACCAAAATTTCATGCATTTACAGCCGCAACATATTAGCTCATTTCCTATTTGAGAAAATTGACAGTAAAGGGAGTACTCTTTGGTGACTGCAGATAGATAATGGGAAAATTTGGGCTTCTTAATTAGCACAACTTAAGGAGTGAGCTATTGTGTACTGACTTTCAATAATTCAAGACGACTATGTAAAAATATTTGCAAATATAAATAATTTTTATATTAGTTGATAGAACATAAGTTGAAATGTTGATTTCAAGAGAAGAGGTGCAAAGAAAATTAAAATGAGTGTTTGCCAAGAGCTAAGTACACAGTGATTTGTCTATACTGCAAATAAATGTATGCAAGTATATGCTGTTTCTCATGCACTACTATTTGATTGCTAATAAATAGTATAAGTTTTTCTTTACCTTTTTCTTATTATATAGGAAAATAGAATTAGAATTTTAAAAAAGGTTCTTGTTTTCAGCCTGGCATACTTAGTAATTCTGAGGAAAAACTACACTCATAAGTGATATTGATTGAAGTTGGAAATATCTTAAAATGTCTTTCTGCTGTTAGAAATGGCTTTGGACATTAAGTGAATACCAGTCAATTGAAACTCTCTAAGATTGTTAATAACTAAAATATTGAGGATGATTCAACTGCCTTGCGGATTTCTATGGCAGGTCTTAGAAAAAGTTGATATTGTATAGTTTTAACAATGCGACATTATTTCTAATAAAGTCTTATGCCCTAATGCATTCAATAAGGAAAATTTTCAACAAAAAAAAAAGATTTTTTTTTTTTTTTGCACATTAATGTGACTGAGCTAAATACACCTTATAGCAAAACGGGAAAAAAAAGGGTTGTTGTTCAGTGTTATATGTTAATTCTTATTTACCTGCTTTCTCACTCTGATTTCAGCACACAGAAATGCCTTAATATCCTCCTCTAAAAATATATATAGTGACTTTATAGAAAATATTAAGCATTGCTGAAAGCTGAGTGTTATTGTATGAGGAATACTGTGTATGAAGTTTTCATTCTATTAGTTGTCAGTTCTTCAGGATCTTGAATTAGAAAATGATGAAATATTCTAGTGTTGATCTTATTTCTCTCAGTTTCTTAGTGTGTAGGAGGTATTATATCCATTCTTACCTCAAATGAATAGTGAAAATGTTATTTGACACAATTTGAATAGTTTGCAGTAACCTCCTAAATGCGATCCTGATATGGCTGAGGCTTAAATTAAAATTAATCACAGTTTTACTAGTTAAAGGATTTATATATTTTATATGAATATAAAATGAAAGGCTTAGAAAAAAATTAGAAGATACTTGAGTGCATTCTACTGGTAATGAGTACCACTTAATATAATAAATAATTTATGCTGGTTGAAGCACTTTTTTTTCCCCCACTTAGCTCCATGGACTGATACAGCTGTCACAGCTGCATAAAACAGTCTTAAGAAGCATCCAGTGTTGCAGAGTATTCTCAGTGATTTAACTTTTCTCTTAATAACATGAACATTACTAAAATACAAAGTCAAATTGAAAGATAGCTGTGATTCCACGGACATGAACCTATTTTCGAATTTAACCAATATAAACCAATTCTGCTGACCTTTAATTGAAAAGAATATACTTTATTTTTTAAGAAGATGTTTCTCTTAAAAACTGTAGGTTGTTGTAATCATATAAAGAAATTGAGAAGCTTTCTTTATATTTCTTTGTATGTATTGGTGAATGGAGACTGCTATAAAAAAGTTAAGGGTTGTTGGGCCAAACATGGACAAGACAGCAGAAAATAAAATGTATAAATCTGGTTTTTATATAAAACAATGTTTAGAAGAGGGGTCATTTGCTATAATGAAAGAATGCTTGTCAAAAAACATTTATTTGGAAAATATTATAATGAAACAATGAGCTAGATCCTACTGGATAAGCCTTTTATAGATTTTATTGCTAAAATAATTACCTAGTGTCCCATTGGATTGTTTTTTTATTTCAACCAAGCTTCATTATTTTGGAGATGGTTCCATTATTTCCCTCAGTTTCAGACCTCACATGGAGTTATTGCACAAGCTACATATGTGTAACAGGTGTATTTGCCAAAGCTGTCTACCTAGAGTGTTGCTGTTTTGTGAGTACTGATTTCACACATAAAAAGAAGGGAAAGACAAAGTCAAGGAATGATTTTTGTTTTCCAAACTGGCTGCAGAGATATAGCTGTGAAACTGAAGGCACAGCCTTTACCTCTGAGAGGTGGATATTGAAGGTTTGGGTTTTTTTGTTTAATTTACTGTGGATAGGTTCCCAGGTATTGTTGCTAGATGGTTTTAGAAAAAAAAAATTGAACTTCATAAATACAGAGGAGAGGTTTATAGAGGCTCCTTAGCATAAAAAAACACTGATGACACTGAACAAATCCCATTGAAAGTGTGTGTCCTGGTGTAAGTGTTGAACTAAGCAAAAGGTAGAAGGGGGAAAAGATTCTCAAAATATCATTCCTAAGGACTTGTCTACTGACAGGGGAGCACGGAGCAAACAGCTTTTACCTGTTGTAAGCTGAAGTGCAGGACCTGGAGCAGAGGAACAAGCCCAGCACTGGACAGGGGGGTGTCTGCAGCAGCCTGGGCCATGCACAGCTCTGGCACTGCCACGCACTGCTCAGCTCCCAGGGCAGCACCCCAACAGGAGGACACCAGCTCCCTGGGTGTTGGCTCCCTTTTCTCTCTCCTGGCACTTCAGGTGGCTGAAGGCACGGATGTGCCCTTCCTGTGGCTGATGAATCTGTGTGGACCCCAGCCCCTGACTTAGCTGTGTCTTTAAGCCAGGTTTTCCCCTGATGGGGGAGTGATTTTAAATAAACTTTCAGCACTCTCTGCTTTAAGATAGTTTATTAAGTCTTATCAGAGAGGTAAGGTCACTAGCATGACCCAGACACAGCACACAACAGAGAAATGCAGCAGAATGCATACTTCTCAAGATAACACGGCCTTCTCAAAGGTAAATCATCCAATTAACACTTAAAACGAAAGATATTTTCACTTTTCTACAAATGTTAGACAAATGTTTTTGTCACATATACAGGAACCACGGAATTTTTCATCCAATAATTTTTAGACATCTTCTACTGCAGAATATGGAATACTAGAAGAAGAAGAAGAAGAAAGTCTAGAAACAGCAACAATCCTCCATCTTGGAGTTTTTGCTTTTTATCTATTTACTACATTAATAAACCCAATACCTTTAGATTTTTCACCCTGTGATAACCTTACATAACATTCTATCATTTAGTTCTCACTAGAGTAGATTCTAGTTCTTCCCAAAGAGTTGGCATTTTTCTCCATGGATAAATGTCAAAGACAGTGTTGTCCGGGGGGGTAACCCTTCAAAACAGGCAGGGAAATATTCTCTGCTTTCAGGGCTCCCACAAATCTGTATCACAGGGGGTTGCTGGCTCTGTCCCCCACCATTTGAGTGCTGGCCCTCTCCCAGCCCTCCTAGAGATTCTGGGAGCCCCAGTGGAGTGGTGATGTGTGACCCGGACAGCACAGAGCTGTCTGAAAGTGGGGGCACTGTGCATTTCTTATAAGACATTAATTATGCCAAGAACCATACCTGTGCAGAAACCATTCTGTTGGGAAATCAGCACGTGATTGCGGGAAGTCCACAAACAGACAGATTTATACTCCAGATGGTAAAATGACAGATTTCTGCCAAATGGGCTGTGGTTTTCTGCATGGACTGGGAACATGCCAGTGACACAAAAGTGAAGGTTTTTGTGTCTTTTTTAGAGAATGACTGCTTTTCCTTCCCCACTGGAGGTGAGCAAGAGGGAGTGATGAGTGGGAAATGCTCTTGATATCTAAACAGTTTTCATTGAACAAAAGAGGTGTTGGTTTTTTTTTTTTTAGTTTTCCTGTTTCGTTGCTATCTGTCTACTAAAAGGTCATAAGGCCTATGTATGATTAAAGCATAAGTATTTCTTACCTCTGTAGTTAAAGTACCACTAATAAGTCATCTAACACATGATACAGCTCTATCAAAGACTGACTGTGTTGTTAAGTCTTTCCAACTGCATGAAAGACAAAAAAACTCTAAATAGCAGAATATTGTAGAGTATGCTTTTGGTTATGAAAACCTCCACCACTAGGATATCTAGTCTAGTTATCTTGAAGTGACTGAACTCTATAATACATTTTACTGTGGTACTTATGGATATTAAAAACCCTGCTTTAGGATAACATTTTTCTTAACTAGTTTTGGTCCTGAAAGACTTATATTGTCTAAAGAGATATTTTGAAAGTGCCTGGGCAAAATAGATGCTTAACTTTACTTGGTTACTCAAATTAATGTTATATATTTTGAGTATTGTTAAATTTTTACCTAAATATGAAATGACAAAAACCACCATAAATCAAAATATTCAATTCACTGAAGTTTTGAAACCTAGAGGTATTATTTTTGTGGGCCGTTTTCCAGCTGTTGGAACAGAATAGTGCATCTCTGTGCACAGCTGCCCGTGTCACATGCTGGCTTCCATTCTTGTGTGTTCTTCAGTACCAGTATAATGGGGTTCATCTGCTAATAATTTACAATTATTTTTTTTACGTTGAGATGAATTACCACAATACATTATTATGGCTTTCACGTCATTCATTGTTTCAAACTTCAGGAAGTTATATACAGAAAGACTTTTCTGTGAGTGTTTATAGAACAAACCAAATGAAATTAATTCAGATCTAGAAGAGAAGGGGTCTAAGGAGATAGTATTAATTCCAATTTGCTTTAAAGCTTTAGATTTCTGTTGCTTTTTAAATACTATGGAGAATTTTAAGGTTCTGTGGTGTAACAGATATCCCAATGAGTAAAAGCACCATTCACAGTATTTGCTGCAGTCACCCTTGATATTGAAACAGCGTGATGAGTGAATGGGACAGTGTATTTTGGGATTTGACATTTTAAAGAGGTGTTAGGTGTAAGAAATTTAAGAAGGAATTCAAAATTTTCACAGGATTTGCCTATCAATGAGGGGAAAGAAGGGAGATGTGTATGATACTGTGAGAAAGGGTAGAGAAGTAGATGTTTGCAGCAAGGCTTGAGGAGGCTCAGCCAGTCCCTAACACAGCATAACTCAGGTACTGGGCTTTGTGATCAGTTCTGGTGAGATTTTTGTCATCACCTTACATACACATCATGTTATGGGAACTCTTTCTGTCCTACCTGGAACTGCTAGGGCTCTTCTACCCACTCTGGAAGGAGTGATGGAGATACACCTAGCAACTGGGAGTGCTTTTAGAAGCCAAATACAGCTGCAGTTCCCTGCTGGACGGAGCTTAGGAGGAAAGGGTGAAGAGCCGTGGGGTGTTGAACCCCCTGGAGGTAGGCAGGTGTTTACAGGTGTTTACAGGTGTTTAGCAGATATGCTAGATGAAAGGATTTTCAAAAGTAAACCACCCCTGACAAATGATATCCTCAGGTAGAGATATTAAATTTTTCAAATATTTTCCTGTGCCATTCTTATTGATGACATTGTTAGAAACTTTGTTAATTGAAAAATACTTTGTGCCAGGGCTCTGGTGGGATCTGTAGTAAATTCTCTCTTTCACTAAACAAAGGGTATCTCTTTTTATGCCATACGGATAATGTATGACATAAATAATGAAGTGTGAGGACTTGAAACTTTCTCTGCTCATTGCTTGAGTGTGTGCGCAGAGCAAGTATACAGCTGACAAATTTGCATTAGATAAAACTGAATTTTTTTTTTCTTAGAAAATGTTTCACATGTGTAAGGTTTCTTTTTTACAAAGTTCTCTTCTTGAGGATGGAAGTACCTTCAAGAACCAAATATGCAACTTTTTAGGTATTTTTTTTGGTTTGATTCTTTTATATTACATAGAAAATTTTGGACAGAAAACCTCTGTGGAACACCCCTCCTCATGTTTCATACTTGCATTGGTACATTTTTATGTTAAAATTGTTCAATGGTATTATAGTGTGACAAGAATTATTGTTGAAGGAAAAGAAAGGCTCAGACAGCACCCCTCATGCTTTGAGTTTGTAATTTCAATAGTTGCTCTTTCCTCAAGACCCTATAAACTGAGATTTTAGATACTTAAAAAAAAGTATTTTCATATAAACACATAGACTATTGATTGATCAAGAAATTATGGCAAAACAAATTGGGTCAATTTTATGAAGTCTTAAGGTTGATGAACTTGGAGAAGGCTGAAAGAGCAGATTAGTTAGCTGACTGAAAATTAAGGTCAGAACTGAAAATTAAGCACTCAGCCACCTGGAGAAGCATTTCACTGAAAAGAAATTGCTGAATAGCTGTCTGTATTTTGGACTGCTGCCTATAGTTTGTCAAACGTATAACGCCACAGCAAAAATTTTTTTGAAATTATTTATGGTCCTTTTTTGCTGCAGGCCATATGCTGCTTTGCCTTGCACAGATTGCTATTGTCAGTCTGCTGTGTTTTTCCTATCTACAAGAAAGAGAAATCTAGAGTGGAAATTTTTATAAATTTATGAAAAATTAGTTAGTAGAATGGACTTAGAAATGAAGAAGATAATTTCATAAGAGAAATACAACATACAAAATTCAATTAGCTTTTGAAATACAGTGGTTTCTTTTGAAAGCAGTGTAGTGAAACACTGAAAAAAAGAGTGGAAACTTGTAGTTTTGGAGCTACATCATTTGTTTCTGTCTTCTTTTTGAATGCAAGAGATAAAATATGGGAAAAAGTCTTCTCTCTTCCCAAATAATTGTCATTCCTCTCCTCTTCCCCCTCCTCCTGCTTCTCATTTTTTATTTTTATTTTTCTATTGTTTAGATGGTATAAGAAAATGAAGATGGAAATGAACAAAGAAAAAGGGAAAATCCAGAAGAAAAAACACATAATATTAGACATTTCAATTAGGACTGATGAAGATTTTCAAAATTAAGTTTATTTGATTTCATGATTTTCCTCCGCAAAATTTAAAAAAGAACACTCTGAAAAAGAAAAGCTCTCATGAAAATGTTCAAAGTTTTAAATTAATTCTCGTGTTCAGTTGTGCTTGTTCTGTGAATTGTGTGTCTTGAACAAAGTTACCCAACAATCTAGAAATTTCTATCAGATGCCTTGGTCCAGTTGAAGCCAGTGAGAGAAATCCCATTTCCTTCAGGCTGGGTTTTCTCCCCATAATATCACATTTAAAGAAGTGATCAAAGTTTCATCGGTGCATTTTCTCTGACTTCATGTACGCAGTAGTTCCCCCCTCTCCAGGTAGAGGGTCATATTTAACATATTTTTGTCTCTTTAATGTGAACATAATAGGAGAACCAATAAACCCACAAGATTTTCAAGTCATCATGTAGAAGTTTTCATCTCTGGCAAAACGTTTTACTTTAGCTCTAACAAAAACAGATAAACAGCTTTTTTATTTAACACCAAAAAAATAAAAGAAAAAGAAAAGAAAAAAAACCCCACTCACTTAAGAAGTTTATTCACATTTTTCTTTCAAAGTTTTCTTTGAAACTCAGGGAATAATTGTGAATACAATTCCTAAGGAAGTAGTTGTTCCACTGGTGAGAACCAGCATGTAGCCAGGTTAGAGCTGAGTCCTTTTTGCCTATTGAAGAAGTGATCACAGGGCTGACAGCTGGAGTTTACTCGACTGCACAATAAAGCATCCCTATAGGTAGCTTTTATTGTATTTAAAATGCCAAGTGTAATATTAATGCACTTTTTTCTTTGCCTTCCTTTTTTTTCCTCTGTTGAGTTTTATATCTTTAACCAAGGAAATGAAAAGAAGATAGATAAGCAAAAGAGATCAACATGCACCCCCAATTATTTAAGATACTGTCTGGGGAAATGATGTTTTTCACTTATTTATGTTTTATTCTTGTGTTTTTGGGTTAGCCAGTGAAGAGAAAGTCCAGTGATTACTCGAAGTTTTGTGCCACAACGATAGTTTAAGAGAGTAGATATCTGTATGACAACCACATCTCTTGATGATATTTAATGTTGTCCTTCAAATTCTGTACATTAGCACTGTTTGAATAAAGGTAGAATCTACTTAATAACTGGAAAAAAGGCCTTAAAATATTGAAACTTACGGGGAAAAAAACCCAAAACAACCAAATCTCAAATGCTCTGAATGGACTAATTAAATAGAGATATTTCCTACAGTTTTGGAAAATATAGTATGATTGAATACATTTTGAAAACCCTTTTTACTATCACTCTAGAGGACAGGTGTGTTTGCCAGTTTATATTCCCTATACACCTTCAAGTCACAGGACTTACCATAATGTTCATTCACTGATCACATTTTGTTAGCAATTTTTCTCCAGAATAGGACAAACTTATGTCATCTGTCTTGCTTTTGAAATGAAACAATCTGTAGGCAATCACAGTATGTTGTGATGCCCTCATTTTATGACAAAGAGGGGAGATACATAGGTGTGGAAACAGGTATCCACTGCCTGGAAAATCACTATGTGAACTTCGAGTCTTTTCGAATGTGTGCTGTCACACCAGACTATTGCAGATGACAAATATTTTGCCATCATGTTTCAGAGGGTGCAAGTCATCAGCTGTATGAAGTTTAACAAGGGAAAGTGCCAGATTCTGCACCTGAAAAAAGGCAACCCTGGACGTCTGTACAGACTGGGGAATGACTGGTTGGAGAGCAGCCCCTTGGAAAGTGATCTCAGAGTCCTCGTTGATGGCAAGTTGAACAGGAGCCAGCAGTGCCCTGGCAGCCAGGAGGGCCAAATCTGTCCTGGGGGGCATCAGGCACAGCATGGCCAGCAGGGCAAGGGAGGGGATTGTCCCCTCTGCTCTGCTCTGGGGTGGCCTCACCTCCAGTGCTGGGGGCAGTTCTGGGTACCAAAATACAAGAGGAATATAAAGCTGTTAGAAAGCATTCAAAGACTGGGTACAGAGATGGTGAAGGGCCTTGAGGAGAAGCATTAAGGGAATGCGTGAGGTCACTTTTTCTGTTCAGCCTGGAAAGGAGACAGAGGTGAGGCCTCATTGCAGTCTAGAGCTTCCTTACAAGGGGAAGAGGAGGGATAGACACTGATTTCTTTAACCAGTAACCAGTGACAGCACCCAAGGGAACGGCATGAAGCTGAGTCAAGGGAGATTTAGTTTGGATATCAGAAAAAGGCTCTCCACTCAGAGGGTGGTTGGGCACTGGAATGGACTCTCCAGGGAAGTGGTCATGGCACCAAATCTGCCAGAGCTCAGGAAGATTTTGGATACTGCTTTTAGGCAGATGGTGTGAATTTTGCAGTTGTCCTGTGCAAAGTCAGTATTTGGACTTTGTGATCTGTGTGGGTCCCCTCTAACTCATAATATTCTATGATTCTATGATTTATTTTCAGCTTTGTTCTGGTACTGTGTTTTAGGTATTAGGTAAAGAACTTCCAATGTACTTTGTGCTGACTTGGGATGTTCATCACTATTTTGCAGAGAGGTCACTTAGGGCGTAACTAAAATTCACAGGTAACATTGTTGTTACCAAATGTATTAAGTATTCATTTTTGCTTTTAGACATCAGGAAGCCAAGACTGTGCTTTGACAGACTTTGACCCCAAAGAATGTACAGAATGAAATGAAGCTTCTTGTTGAAATGCGAAATTACATTTCAGGTCAGCTTTTCTTCTCCATTAGCATCAGCTGACAGAGTGCCATCTTGAAGGGCCTTAGTCATGCAAATACAGAACCTCTCTATTTCCACCAAAGCTGTTTCATAGGTGTTAGTGGGTGCTGGTGAATGGAGAAGTGTGAATTATGTCCTTATTTATTACTGTGTTTTGAGATGTAAAGCAGAGTGGGAGTTCTTGAGCTTCAGACAGGCAAGCATCCTGAAGAACTAACTCTGCTAGTGACACAGACCATGGCCAGCAAAGGTCTGCCACAGGGCCCCTCAAAACAAGTGTGTGGCTACTAAAATGCACACTAAAACATTTCAAAAATGGTCATGTGTTTTATTGCCAAGACACCCAAGGCGGAACTCAGGTGAGTAGCCTTTGCCAACATTTTGGACAAGGATGCCTCGCTTATGTCCCTATTCTTGAGATCAAAAGGTTTAAAGTCAAACAGTTTACTTCTAATAGAAGTGGAAAACAAAGTGACTTTGTTTGTTTGTTTCAAAAGCAGACCTAAAAAATACCTCTCACTTCTACACCCACCACTGATAGTTTAGTTTTTGAAATTTAGCCAGGAAAGGCACTATGTAAGAAGTGGACCTGTATGGACATTTAAATGGTTTTTTATCCTCAATAGCCGTTGGCATTGGGTGAGTGTCATAAAAATCTCATGAGATTTTGACTGAGCCTAACATGCAATTCTTTCATGAGTTGTGGATCATAAATATTTCACATTTCTTGACAGCTCACAAGACTCTTTCTATTTGAAACGGCTAAATTTTCACTCGCCCATCAAGCCCCCTTGTACTCTTGGCAAATATGGATATAAACAGGATTCAAAGGGCTACCTCGAAAATTATTATGTTAATTGTAGTACCCTTTACTGTGTGGCCCTTTTCATGGCCAGGACAGGCTGTGCCATCTGAGGAAGAGCCCTGCAAAGGAGTGGTGACTTGGAGTCCTTCTACATCTCCATGGTATTGCATTCACTAAAGCTGGCTCTAAGAGCAGGAGAGATCAGAT
The DNA here is from genome assembly GCA_013397915.1 of Daphoenositta chrysoptera. NCBI lineage: Eukaryota > Metazoa > Chordata > Aves > Passeriformes > Daphoenositta > Daphoenositta chrysoptera. The sequence goes on along the minus strand of VZRO01000695.1, from coordinate 245,477 downwards.
TATAGAAAATTCTGGGTTTATCTAGTATGCAGTGGTCAGTCAGGCTGGCAGAAAGTGCAGGTCTGGCATAACCTCTCTTACCATCTTGTTCAGTCTTTGGCTTAAGGCGCAATCTATTTTAAAAACACAGTATTCCTGTAACTTTCCTCCCTAGCTCCCATTTCTATTCAGTGCACTTACAGGGTTGAGAAAAAAGTCCAGAAATTGGCATTGTGGCCAATGTTTGTCTGTTATAACCAGAGAGGAATGTCTTGAACTTAATATGTTTGGTTTGGGAGATCTGTTTTTGTCCGCTATAACCAATTGTCCATTATAACCATGTCCATCATAAGTGTAGTGTGCACTATGTAATTTAACAGCAGTGGTTAGTACAGCAAAAGCCAACTGTTGAGGCTGGGTGGGAAACCTGAGATATTTTGTTAACCAAATATGTCCTAAAATAATCTTAATTTTTTGAGAAACTATCAATCTCTGCATTCTTGGCTAAGTGCTGTTGTTGAAATTTTAAAATGGTCTATTCATGCTTAAATATACGCTTCACCAAGAAAAGAAAAGGAATTTTTTTATTCTTTCAAAATATCAGATGCTTTATGTACTAAGCAGAACCTTGGCATCCTTGAGCTTGAGGAAAAAAGGTTAAAATGGGTGGGGAACAGACCCAATTAGTTTCTGTGGAGGAAAGTGGAACCTTTAAAAACTGGAAATAAAAAAATGCGTTGTATCTTATGAATAGAGAACCAATATATAAGATTAAGCTTTCTCATTGCAGTTCAAATAAATTTTATGGACATTTCAGGATCTCACTAAAAATAGCGACAATTAAAAATTTTTAATTTATTAAGTCTTGTTGTATAAAGAGCAGAGAATGGAATAGGGATTTATTTACAAACCAGTGTATTTTACCCTTTTAAATGCCAATAATCTTTTAAAAATGAAAATTAACTTGGCTTGAGCTAAGTCTAAATAAACAAGTCCTTGCTTTTGCTACATGAAAAACAAGGGAAATTGGTTACAAGTAGGTTTTTGGGGGACAGAATGGGATTTTTTTTTTCTATGAAACAAAGCACTTTAATTTTTCATATCAACATATTTTCATTAAAATCAAAGTGAGAGAAATAGCATGCTGGACTTTTACACCATTAATAAAGCCAGCAGGTGATGCAGTCTATCTTGCAGCCAGCAATTCACTGCCAGTGGAGAATCCTTGTCTCTATCTTCCAAGAAATATCCTGTGGAGACATGATTTTTTTTTTTTTTTTTTTTTTGATTCCGTATTGCACTAGTCCCAATTTGCACATGATACAAATATTTTACTAAGGATTCTCCCAAATTATAAATAAGAGCTTAAATCATTGTTTCCTTCTTCTTGACTCTCTGCTGGCTTCCTGAGAGCCTCAGACCCCTGAAGTCCACCAAAGGTCCTTGTTGGACTTCATGGTTTGTGAATGGCCTGGAGAGTATAATTTGGAGAGTGTCATGGATGTGTCCCCATCTGAGGGAGAAGGACTGACACTGAGGCTGATGGAAGGGAGCAACTTGCACAAAATCAACAATTTTTGAGACATATGCAGGCATCTGCATGTACCAAGCAGTTGTGGAACAGAAGAGCAAGCCCCAGGCACAATCCCTCCTTGGGTGGTAGCCTGTGAATTTGGCAGTGAAGAACTGTGAGATAGCTTCTAAGAGAGCTCTGCTGTTCAGGGGTCACTAACCAATCCTTATGCAAACTCCTCCTGAGGGCTCCCTTCTACCAAACTGAGACAAAAAGAATAGTGTCTTTTCTAGTTCTCCAGTAAGCTGCACATAGCACTTTTCACTTTTTTTTTTTTTTTTCCTGTTTTGCTGCCCTTACTTGTGCTGGTAAGGTAAAATGGATTACAGGGAGTTTAGTACTGGAGACTGACTTTTTTTTTTTAAGTCTCTGCTGTGAATGGAACAAGACTCCTCTTCTTGCTGCAAAAATGCAGTTTCTTGATGAGAGGTATTATGCAAGTTACTGTAATTACTTGGCCAGAGCACCCTAGGGAGCCCTTCTGAACCAGAGCTCTTCTGTTCTTGCAGGCAGGATAAAGTCAGACTTGCTCAGCAGTGAAAGTAAAGGTTTAGAACTGTGAGTTCTGCCCCCATCCTGTCAAAAACAACAGAAAACCTCACTGCAGTAAGCTCCAGCCTGTCTCAGTCCACCCAGATATAAACTAACTCATCTACTGAAAGTTTATGACAAATGAGATGCAAACAGTTCCACTTTGGCCTTTAGGGCTGAGGAGAAGTAAAGGCCTGTCTTTGTCCAGTGATAAATGAGATGCTTATTCCAACATTTTGCTCTGCCAGTGAATTATAGTTGGAACTGTTGGGAAAGTAAAAATTGTGGTTGGAAAAAGGAGTGTATTATGTGTGAGTGACACAATGTTTGTGCATGTATGTGGGTGTTCTGAGCAGATCCTTATGATGCATAAAAGAATAAGGATGAAGAATGTTTAAGTGTTGCCAAGTTGCCAAGTGTTTACCTTTTCAGATATATAATAGTATCAGTGCTTCTTACTGGATGGCTCCTACAGTCAGGAGGGTAAAGGAAAAAAAGTTGATAGAATCCTAACAAAATAATATGAATTTTCTTAGAATTAGAAAGTAGTATAAAAAAATCAATAAAGAGAATTTGTTCTAGTTCATGACATGAGAGAGAATCTTGAAATTGCAAAATTGTACGAGCTTGGAATGAAATCTTTAGCCGAGGTTAACCTATTCAGGCAGGCTGACTCCCTTTCTAAAGCCATCAGCATATCTTTAAGTTCGTGTGGTGCTGCTTTGTCAGAATTGCAGTGCTTTGGCAGCCCTGAGGCTTGTTCTGCCACCTGTGTTGTGTCCTTTGGTGCCTGCCTGTGGCAGGAGCAATCAGCCTGCTTTATGGCTTTGCTTTCCTGCTTCAGTTTCAGGTGATTTCTTCTTTCTCCTTGTTGAGAGGGCTGATTTTGCACCTCTGAAAATCTGCATAGCCTTATGTCTATCCTCTGACCAAGATGAAACAACTGAACTTCCCACCACAGAATACAAAATAGCTAAGTCCATTTGACCGTTCTGGCTTTTCTGCTGTTTGGATCTCCTTGCAGACCCCAGAGAGTCTCTCCCTCATTAAGCGAAGCACTTGCAAGCCCAATAATTTGGCTAAAACTGGAATGTCTCTATATGGTCTACCAGACAGGGAGCACGCTCCTAGTTCAGTGCTTCCTGCCACTTCACGTATATCCTCATGAGACCTTTCTTGGGCACTCCTGACACAAGCTGTCAGTTTGTCAAAGAATAATTGTCCTCCTCACCTGAATCTGGAAACTTGGTTATGGCAAGCCTTCACGTCCACACAGGAAGACTTCTGAGCATTCAAGGGTGGTGATTAGGACAAAATTTAAACTTTGTTTGACTAATACCTAGTGTATCATCAATGAAGTGAGCACCTGTGGTGCCTTCTCCCCTCGGTACCCCCTTGGCTTTTGCAGTAGGTGTGTATGTGCACATGGGCACGGGCAGCAGTATGAAAGCTCCTGCTTGCTGTACTCCCTAACGCTGTACAGATGGTCTTCTGGATTACTAAGGAAATGCCTCTGGCAAGCTGGGCTCTTCACTGTGATTGATGCTATGAGGTATAAGCTTAAAGGTTCTGCAAAATATCTTCTTTTCTCATCTCTTCTATTTTTTTTTTTTTGTCTGCTAATAGAATGGTGTAGCAGAGGATACTTCTAAACAATTCCGAAATATTTGTAAACTTTTTTACATAACCTATGATGTTTGCAGTTTGTAACGACTTCTTTAACAGTGACTTGAAAGGGACATCCTAAGACCATTAAATATTTTACATTCAGCAACGAATGACTAGTGGTTACTTAATAGTAAAACAACAATATAAAATCCTGTTCTCCTATCTTCTCCATCTCATCTCCTAACCAGCAAAACATATCCTCTCCTAGTTTATTCTCTCTTTCTTCAAAACAGATTTCAGAGAATAGTGAAGTATCTTCTCTGAGCTAGAAATAAAAAGCTGCCTGCTTCATATTTGGGACTTTCTTTTATATGCTTCATATTTATTTTATTTGCCATTTGCATCACTTTTCAAAATGTCAGACGTAGCATTCTGCACATATTTCTTCATAAATATTTTCAATTTTGAATGATAAATTGGTTGTCATTCAAATTGAAGCAATATCTGGAACCCTTGCTGTAGTAGATATAGGAATGTCAAAATAATCAGATTGCATTATTTTTAAAGTTCAGTTTTTAGTGTAAAGCTTTAACTTTTAGACTGGAAGAAAAAAAGCTGTATTGTTCCTTTTATAAAATTGAAAAGAAATGTGTACTCAAACAACAACTTAATTTAGAGGGTTTTTTAGGTCTCTATATGCCAAATTATCTGATTCCCTAAATGTCATATTAGCAGTTAATGGATGCCAGTTGATACCATGAGCCTGGAATAGGGTGGTTGACAATTATGTCCATGAGTTTTGTTATAAAGATCCTAAAACTTCACTAATTAAGCATGTTCATACAAAGGAAGATCCAAGAAATGGATGTGGAATTTTTAAGTAGGTTCTTCTCTGCCTGCTTCATCCCTGCTCTCACTGAACTGGGTGAAGATTTTTAAGAGAGTATAAATGAGATATGTGCAAGGCTGCCCGGCTTTATAAAACCCAACTTGCACTTGTTTATGGTCATTTGAATGATGTTACAGACATGGCATTAGTGGAACTGCAGGCAAACATTGAGACACAGGGTAGAGAATATTATTTTTGAAATTACAGGTGGCAAAATCCTTTTTCATCTACTCTTAGCCAAGTAATCCAAATTCCATGCATTCTTGCCAGGTGAACTCTTAAGTCAAGGACTTATTTGGGAATAGGAAGGGTTGTGGGGTTTTTTGGTATTGATCTCTTATTTCAGAGACAGTTAAATGGACTGATTTTTATATCTGATCAAAGACCTGTTTTTTCTTTTATTGAAGTTAATGGCTATGCTCATATTGATTTCTTAGAATGCTAGATATTCTTCCAAATTAATTCTGTGCTAAAATGGGGCAATCTGTTTTTTCATATACAGTGAGATTTGTGGTGAGGTCTAGCTCAGTATACGTTGTTGAAGACTATGCAGGGCTTCAGCAATCGATGCAAAATAATAAAAAATTAAAAGGGAGAAGCATTCTGTCAATAGCACTCCTGTAACAAAGGGAATGCTTGTTTTATATTGATTAGGTCCTGTTAAATAATGCATTATGGCTTCACAACCATGTAGGCTCTTGCAGGGCTGTTTATTGCAAGCAGTGGCAGTTCAGAAATGCTCTTAGTGAGCAAGGAAATCAATACTGTATCTGTAAACACACTTGCAAATGTAATCCCATGGCTCACCCTCCAATCTGCAGCTCCCCATTAAACCAGAATAGTGTGAAATAAGACTGGATCTTAAATTCTGTATTTCTCTTTCTGCACCTCTCTGGACAGGAATAGGCTGCTGAGGCACTTAATTTAGAACCCAATCCATAAGTAATTTGTTTGGTATACTTCTACTCAGTTGCCAAGTGTATAAGAGTACAAATCAGCTAAGCCATTTCCAACATGCCAGATTTTCATATAAGGACATATTTTTGGCAGCATTTATTTGTTCATCCACCGAGAGGTTCTGAGAACAATTTATTTGTAAATCTACCAAACAATCCTAGTTAAATATAGGGCATTTCCAGTTTAGTTTAGCAACCCTCTCCAAGGAGTTAGCTACTCAACTCTCATCGAATTAGGGTCCCAAAAAAGTGACATCTCTTTGTAAACCTTCAAAAGCGATTCTTTAGCATGGCTAAGGAAAATGCCCCCATCCTTTGGAATAGTTGTGTGAGTGCCAGCTGAGGAACCAGGTGACTGAAGGGAAAGGGAGTGTAGGAACCAGCCAAATTCACACCTTCCTGGGGTACCTGATGTCACATCATGCACTTCATGTCAATTTTTTTAACAGGCCTCTGGTGAGGCCCACTGTGGTTAGGTCTGGCCCTACCCACTGCATGTTAGGCTAAGGGCAGTACTAAAAAAGGACCAAGTCAAGATGAACTTTCTGTTTAGGGAGTGGCTGTACATTTGTTTACTTTTCATCCCAATCTGAGATCCTTTCAAGTATCACACTCCAATCCTTCTAAGCTGAACTCCCAGAATTTAGGAGAGCTGTTGTGCTTTTTTCCTCATGATTTTGGCTACCTTTAATAGGATAGGGTATGACTGGTCTGGTGAATAAAAAATATCTTCGTATTTCTTTGTTCATATTAAATTCAAGACAAAATAAGCTTTGCTTCTGATGATGAACACTCACAGTTCCCCCTAATGTTACCAGAAATAGAGTAACATTTGCAGCACTGGACAATTTTAAGAAATGAGAAACAATAAAAAAATATACTGCTAAAAATAGCTGATATTTCAGAGAAACTGTATTAGAGTGAAGTTTGGTTTATTTTCATAGACTGGTTCTTTGAAAATGTATCTGCAGAGTTTTAGGTTATGATCATTACTGTACAATACTTTATCTGGACAAAGAATGGGATTTATCTAAATGGATTTTAGGCACCTAAAAGTCAGGTGTGTAACTGATAGTCTGTATTTCCTGTGTAGTTGATGGAGATACATAGTCTTATCCATAAGACAGAGTAAGTGGTATAATAAAGTGGAATACCTAAAGTTATTCATTGATTTGCACCTGACTTTTTACATTGGCTCCATAGGGAGCCTTGGTAGCTAACCTATACCAGATGACACATTTTACAACATTAGGCTAACAGAGGGAATCCTGTTATACAAAAAATAATGACCAGCAAAGGTGTGAGGAGAGCTGGAGATGGGGGATTTCAAATTAAAAATAGATGCTATGCAATAATTAGTAGCAGCTGGAGACACAGACTAGCACCGAACAGTGCTGATTCATTGGTATCATTTTGAATTCTTCCAAAAATGAAAGATTATTTTTGAGGTTAACTCTTAGTTCAGAGCCAAATTTCAGTCAGAGAGCTCCAACTCATTTTGCAATGACTCTAATAATATTGCTTCAGAGGAAACTGCCTGGCTATTTAATAGACAATACTTCACAGAAAACTGATGACTGGGAACTGGAGTCCGGAATACTTTAGTGAGGTCCATTTTTTTTCAATACCTATATAAAGGTTTATTGGAAATCACTGATCTTGTTCCTTAATTTCTAATGGGGTCCATATGACAGACATAAAAAAATCAGGGAAACAGGGTGAATTTTAGAGTTCTGAGATCTGTCCTAAATCTCTTTTGGACAAGGTATGCTAGGAAGATCTGGCCCTGAGCCTGGTGGAACATTATCCAGAATAACATCTCAATGGCCCCAAGCCATGGACAGAGCAAGGGAACGACATCCATCTTCTGACCACATAGGCATGCTCTATATTTTCCTCTCTCCCTCAGGAATTTTTCCAGACGGGGTCACTGATATTCAAATTGGGTAACCAGCAGACCATGGCTGAGTGGGGAGCCAGTTGGGAACCTTTTGTGTAGTGCTTTCATGAACATAGTTTTTACTTTAGAAGTTTCGAGGAAGGCATCTTCCTTTAAACCAAGTAATATTCTTAATGACCACGGTGCACTTTGCTGTCATGGCCAGACCTGTTCACATTCTGGGGGGAGTTTGTTTAACTCTAGTTTGGCTATTGCCATATCACACACAGAACACAGAGAAGCTTTGAAAATGTGTAAAGTCTGAAACTGCAAAATCACCACTACAATGAACATAAGAGAAATCCTGCTTAGGAGAAAAAGTATCTTCCTAAGAATAGTTTTATCCTATCTCTGTTGTGTAAACTATGAATAATAAGGGCCAGATTTCACCCAGATGTGGACTGTACTCTTATCCAGGCCATCCAAAAGGCAAATGGAGTGAGCAGGATAGAGGGACAACATCTAGCACCAAATATATAGCTCCTCTGAAATTATTTTTCCATAACACAACATATAGATCAATGTATACAGCTCAGTATATAACTTTCAGGGAATTCTGCAACTAGTAAATGCACAACTGAAAAATGCTTTATTATATTTTTCATAATAACTTTAGATAAACCTCACTGTGAGTGTTATGTTTAAAAAAGTCTATCTATGTTAAGGTTTCATATTGATAAACAATAGATATTGAAGTATCAGTTACTGGTGTGGTTTATTGCAAATCAGTGAGCTGATCCCTTGCCTTGGTCCTGCAGCAAAAAAACTTTTTGATAGCTCTTTACAAAAAACTAATTGTGGGACTTCATCTCAGGGAAAGCAAATAAGGTAAGTCTTTCATTAAAGCATTCTATAAGAGAAATGTGTATTGCACATTTATTTCTCAACTCGTGGGTGCAAAAATGAAGTGAATTATTCATTTCCAACACAGCCTTCAAATCAAAACATTTCAGCATTCCTTACTGACTAACATCAGCGGATCGTGTGAACCAGAACGCTATGTTACAATAACCTCATGATTTTTAGGCAGAAGGATCCTTGAATAATATTTCAGTCTCTGCTTTTCCCTGGAAACTTCCTTACTTTCAGCAGTCCCCCTCTACTTGCCAGCAATGACCTAACTCTAAAATTATTTGCTACATTCAAACAGGGAACAAAATTAACTCTTAAGAAAATTGGTGGCCTATACCATCAGCAAAGAGTGAAATGGGGTTCAAACATTTATCCCAACCAGAGCACTAGCAGGGCTCATGGTCTTTGTGAAGTCTCCCTGTCCCGTGAAAAAGTACAATTTTGTTCAGAGGAGCCACCTTAGCCACATATTACTGTTATGATGTCAAGTTAATGGATTCCTTTTCATATACTTCAAGAAATCCCAGAACTGTGCTTTGTCATTTATTTGCAAGAAAAAATTTTCAGGGTGGAAATTGGGCTTAAGATATACAGCACAATGTGATTCATACAGAAAGAAGCTTTAACATAAAAGACACTAATTTTTAAATGTCCCTGCTATATATACTACCCAAGTGTTTGTTTTATTAGTACTGGGAAAATAGATCATTTCAGAGGAAAGGAAAGAAGGGAATTTCTTGCTGTAGTTTGCAGGGCACATTTCTTAAGTTTGAGAACTGCTCAGACATTCAGTCAACATCATCCTCTGAAGCTCTTAGGTTTTGGCAGGTACATTTATCCATGGAACAACATACAAAAAGAAACCCTGATGCTTTGGAAGGGGTCGGTAGAGGTCTCAAGGTTAACTTAAGCCAAAGATCCTGAGGGAAATTATTCTTAATGAAAACTGACACATGCATGCCCCTGACATCGCTAGAAAAAACAAACATATATTTCATCTGAATGTCAAATATTTAAGCTCTGCAACAAACCCCGAACAAATTTTGCACTGAATAGAGTTAACTGCCAAGGAAAAATTAATTCACACACTTTTTATTCCTACTGCTCTGGTACCCAGTGGAACTGTTTTACATTTTTCTGACCCCATGCAATACCTTTCTTTCAAAACCATTACATTTAATAAATTTTCATAAGGAAAAATTTGGAGAGTTGCCCAGTCATTGTCTAAAATGAAATAAGAACAGAACTTTTAATACAACATGTGCATATACTATCCCCACACTGTGTATGAATGCAAGAGCAAACATGCTTTAGAAGCAGTAAAAGCTATGTCTGACTAATGAGCTCCAAATGGCATTTCTTGCTGTCACGGTTTAACCCTGTTCAGCAGCTGAGTCCCACACAGCTGCTGCTCACTCCCCACGCCTTTGGGATGGGGGAGAATCGGAAGAGTAAAAGTGAGAAAACTTGTGGGGTGAGATAGAGACAGTTTAACAGGTAAAGCAAAAGCTGCACGCACGAGAAAAGTAAAACAAGGAATTCATTCACCACTTCCCCATGGGCAGCCAGGTGTTCAGCCACCTCCAGGAAATCAGGGCTCAATCATGTGGAACAGTGACTTGGGAAGACAAATGCCATCACTCAAAACATCCCTCCCTTCTCCTTTCTTTCCCCAGATGTTACTGCTGAGCATGATGCCGTGCAGTTTGGGGTATCCCTTTAGTCAGCTGGGGACATCTGTCCCAGCTGTGTCCCCTCCCAGCTGCCTTCAGGCTGGTGGGGTGGGGTGAGATGCTGAGAAGGCTTTGATGCTGTGTAAGCACTTCTTCATCAGGAACTAAATGATCCCTATGTTATCAGCATGGTTTTGGTCAAAAATCTGACATAGACCCATACCAGGTATTGTGAAGAAAATTAACTCAATTCCAGTCAAAACCAGCACATTCTCTACCACTTATTTATTCCACACCATTTACATCTTGCTCAAGTCTCACACTATCCAATACATCATCATTAGCCATCATCTTCCTTTCCATCTTCTGGTGTAGAATACAGATATAATTCCCTTAGTCGATGGACCACCCCCGTGAAATGTCTGTAAAATGTCCATTGAGGTAATTTAGTCCATGACTTTGGGCTCCATTTCTAATGGTGATCACTCAGGACAGTGGAGGTGGTGTGTTGCATTGCTTGGAGTTGCTGGGCACCAAAGTCAATACTTTGAGTTGAGTCACTGCTGTATCTGCACTGCTTCTTATAAGGCTTCTCCTCCATTTGTTCAGGGAATTCCTGCCATAATGACTCCTAAAGATACAACTCAAATCCCAGGTTACAACCATTAAAAGATACTTCTGTTATAATCTCTATCCTTCATTCTTTTGGAGCAGACCATAGAGTTTAACACTGGAATTAACTCCTCCCCTTCAGAGGTACACCAGCTGTGGCACAGATATAGCCACCATCACAGACATTTTGAGATATACCTATTCTGATGGGGACTTATCCATGGCCACCAATGCTCTGGGCTGTCCTGCTCCCACATGGACTCAACCACAGGTTGCAGTCCCTTTGACTCATTCAGACTGTACTTCCAAGCCTGTTCAGTGCAGCAGGACAGAAAGAGCAGTGATGCCCTGGCCATCTGCCAGCCCAGACATGTCACCATTGCTGTTATCAAAATGTTCCCAGGCACAGTAGAGGTAAGATATATATAAGATATATATATATAAGCAGTATAACAAACACTACAGCAAGCAGTGAGAGCAAAAAGCAGCCACTAAAAAGCAGCCAGTAAAAAGTACTAAGTTCTGCTACATACTNCTGCAGTCCCTTTGACTCATTCAGACTGTACTTCCAGCCTGTTCAGTGCAGCAGGACAGAAAGAGCAGTGATGCCCTGGCCATCTGCCAGCCCAGACATGTCACCATTGCTGTTATCAAAATGTTCCCAGGCCCAGTAGAGGTAAGATATATATAAGATATATAATATATATATATATAAGATATATATATATAAGCAGTATAACAAACACTACAGCAAGCAGTGAGAGCAAAAAGCAGCCACTAAAAAGCAGCCAGTAAAAAGTACTAAGTTCTGCTACATACTGAGGCAAGCACGCCCCATGGCAAGCACAGGAGCCTCTCAATTTATGGCTAAACAGCAATAATAGCTATAAATTCAATTTAGCATATTCCAATCAAATCTCTCATTATCTTGAACGTTTCTAGCCCCACAGTGGGTGACAGAGGACTGTTGAAGTTTAACATCAGTTGGCAGCTAAGCATCGCACTGCTGCTCACTCACTTCCTCAGAGTGGGTGGGGAGAGAAGCAGAAGAATAAAAGTGAGAAAACTTATGGGTTGACATAAAGACAGTTTAATTGGCAAAGCAAAAGCTGTGTATGGAACCAAAGCAAAGAATACATTCACTACTTCCCATTGGCAGGCAGGTGTTTGAGTTTGGAGTGTTTGAGTTTGTCTTTTTAAGTCACCATTGCACTTGATGGGAAGCCTGATTACCTGGAGATGGTAATCAGGCTTCCCATCAAGTGCAATGGTGACTTAAAAAGACAAACTCAAACACTCCAAACCATCCTTCTCTTAATTCCTTTTTCCCCAGCTGTTATTACTGACCAGGATGCCATATGGTGTGGGATACCCCTTTGGCCAGCTGGGGTCAGCTGTCCCAGCTGTGCCCCCTCCCAGCTGCTTGTTCACCCCCAGCCTTCTCCCTGGTGAGGTGCAGAGAGAGACAGAAAAGGTCTTGACTTTGTGTAACTCAGTAGTAGTGTAGCTCACTGTGTAGCTTAGCAGTAACCAAAACATCCCTGTGATATCAACAGTGTTTTCAGCACATAGACCCTTACTAACTGCTATGAAGAAAATTTACTCTATCCCACCCAAATTTATCATACTCATATCACAATTTGAGTGTCCACACTTGCTCAGTCAAATTTCCCAATGAAGTCGATGGGCTTTATACATGTATAAAACAAGAACGGTAAATGTAAGTAACTACAGGTTAACATATATATTAAAGTATGGTGTCCTCCACTGAAGAGATATTTACTGTAACAACAGGAACAACATGGAGTTTTAGAGATACTGTACAAAGAGTTTTTGGGTGTATGCTCTCACTGAACATGAACTGGTACTGTTCTTACAAGTTTTTTAATGTACAGTCTGTGTCTCCCATAACTAAGATGAGTCTTTATTATAAAAACAGATAAGCTAAGACAGGAAGGAGCTTGAGAAAGGGATATATGTCTTTCAGTAGGTAGCTCTGTCAGAAATTACTCACTAATTAAAAGAGGCTGAGTGCTTCAGGGATGTTACACTTCATCCCAGACCTTAAGAGATCAGATAGTCTAACGAGATGCCTATCATATTGCTCAATATGCCATTACAGACCTCAGACACAGTAAGCAAACATGCTGCTGATTAAAGTCAATGGTAGTCAGAAGGCACATTTTCATAGAGAAAGCAAGAACTGTTGAGTGTGGTGTCTGATAGGAGTTACACGGGTTTGTACCAGTTGAGATTCTGCTTGTAATCAGCATGATGCTGGTCACTGACAACAGCATCTCAAATGGCTGGGAGCTGCACAGTGTTTGTTCAGCCCAGCCTGGGTTAAAAGGAAGCACTGCTAATATTTGCATCATAAGCATGCCCAGAGACCTGTTCTAATATCAGGAGTCCATTTTGCTGCCCTATTGAAGAGCTTATTTTCTCTGTAGACTTAAGAAGGGTGTGAGAAAAGCAGATTATTGTGTGCAATTGAATCACAGGTGGAAGCTGAGAGAGTTTAAAAGCTTTCTACATCTGATTACAGGAGATGAGATACTTTTTCATGAGAAAAATAAAGAATTATTGGAGTAACTTATCAAGACGCAGCTCTTTATTAAAGGGTGTTTTTAGTTGAAGCAAGATTTGAATTGTGGAAGAGAAAAATACTGAAACTTTTCTATGCATCCATAAGGACAGAATCTGGTTGGTTAAAAGTGTAGCAATAAAGGTTTAGGAAAAGCTTTATAACATGATAAAGGAAGGAGCCAGAAAGCTACAAGAAATATTAACTGTGGTGGTTTAAAAATACACCACAGGTTGTATAAACATCCTGCAAAGTGGTTTACAGATTCTCAGGGCAGGATGAAGGACTGAATTGCCTCCATGTTTCATCTGAGTCTCTTTCCATCCTCTGGTGTCCTATTGCCTGAGTTACAACCCAGGTCAGACAAGCATTCCAAGGGGTGTGTGGCTGAAGGCAGGTCTCCCAGATCCAGTCCAGGACATGACCATATCAACTGTCCCCTGCTTTATACCAGTTTTTGCAAGAGTGTTTACTTCAAAGAAAGATTTTGGCCAATTGGCAAATGTGATGGTTTACATTGCCATTCAACTGCTGCTTGGCTCTGAAGGCATCTCAGTTTTCTTAGCATCTACCTTTTCATCTTACTGCTCCCAATGTGTATGTCTTGATTTATTTTACCTTCATGTCCTAAAAAGCAGTTGGTGCATGTGCCCTGAAATGGGAACAGAGCCAACTTGATGCTTATGTCCAAGAGAAGCTCTGAAAGTATTTCTGCACATTTCCTGGGAGGACTAGATTCCTGGGGTAACAAAAACTTATAGGATATTGGGGTTGGAACTAGATCTTTAAGGTCCCATCCAATGCAGGTCATCATCCTATGATTCTGTATCATGCAAAACACTCCTGCCTGTTTCTAATTGGTAAAGGATAGTAGTTCAGAAGTTGTAATGTATTTCCTTCCTTCTTTCCTTCCTTCCTTCCTTCCTTCCTTCCTTCCTTCCTTCCTTCCTTCCTTCCTTCCTTCCTTCCCTCTTTCTTTCTGTTTCTGTGATTATTAAAGTCACTATTAAACATGTAGCAAAAGAAGGAAGAAAAAAAACTGTAGGAAACTAATGACCAAAAGAAAGAACAAGACAGAACAGCCATGGTTCTGTTTGGAGGAAAGAATTTTTGATTCCTTGCCTATGATTATTTTTGCGTTTAATATAAATTGTCCTTGCCTATGATTATTTGCATATTGAACAAAAATTAACCAGTAAGAGTCCTGAGAATGAAATCCAGGATTACTTGTCCAGTGTTGGTCCTCTAATCACAAGGCTGCCTAATCAAATTCTCTTTCAGTCCTGAATTCATTTCCACATATCAACACAAATTCAGATGGATAGGTAGAGCTCTTCCTTTACCTGTGATGAGCACTACAACTGCACAGCTACATTTTTTGGAGCTAACATCAGGTCCTCTTAAGGGGGTTTGCATTCCTTTTCTGAATATGGAGTTGAATAGTATTTCACAGCAGCATTGAAAGGGCATATCCTTTCAATTATTGACATGATTCATTTTACTCACAATAGTGCACTGTAGTGTATATATGTATGTGACTTATAGTAGATCTCATACTAATTCCAAATGGCACAGTGTAAATTTCTTTTAAAAATTACTATTGCTTGGAATTTCAGACATTGAATTTCAAACATCTGGAAATGTATATGTATTTGTATAAGTATGTAGTATTTACAGAAGAAGAGATGATTAAAAGAATGCTACTAATTCAAATATGTTTGACTTCTTATTTAATGTTATTCTTAAGCTCACTTTATATTCTATGCACAACTGTTGGTAATTCCAGCCCTATAACAACCAACAACACCTTTATCTGCTCTGCTCTGAGGATGTTTGTGGTAAGGCTTACACTGCTCCCCTGTTCAAAGTGCCTCTCCTAAAAGTGTGAGCAGGCACTGCCCCTTCCCTGCTCCAACCAACACCTTTGCCCTGCATGTGGTTGGTGGCTACAGACCCAACTTCTCTCTTGGCCCAAAGCCCTACCCGTGCCCAGTTGGAACCAGACCATCTTTAAGGTCTTTCCAACCCAAATCACTCTATGATTCTATTATTTTGTATTTGGCTGTGATAGTCCTCCCCAGGAAATGGCGACAGTGCTGGTGAATGAACTCCATCTGCAGCATTTTGAGGTTTGAAATACTTTTTTCTTATGGTGGCTTGACACATGCCAAAGGAGTTTTTAAAAATAATTTTTGAGGAACCATGGAGTATATATGTGATTGAGGTATTTCAGCTTTGTTGCAGACATAAAGGCTGTTTTCCTTTAAGCTGTGAAATTGGATGATGATGTTTGCCATTGTAATTAACTTCTCAAAGCCTTTTAAACTAAATTGACTTTCTTTAGGTTTTCATCTTGTCTTAGTAATATAGCCATAGAAAATAGGGCTGGAAGGTGGTCAGTCAGGCTATCCTGCTTACTGAAGACAAAGCTGATGGCACCTCAACTGTTCCTGACAGATGTTTGGTAAACCAGTTTTTAACAATGTCAGTGATTTAGTTCCCACAACCGTTTAAGGTGCTAATGAGGAATTTCTAATTTTAGGTATCTTTATAGTTCAGACAATTGCATATCAAAAATTAAAAGAGATAGCTTAAAAGGAAGTGTTTTGAAAATGGGATAAGGACTCCTCTCAAAAAATTGTAATTTCGATCTTGAAAAATATTCTATCTGGTTTTGCCACCATTAAAATATTTTTTAGGGTTTAGATCACCCAGCTATGAGGAAACAATTTAGTTTCTTACTGGATAACAGCTCCAAAAAAACCGAAAAAAACTATGAGACAAATGTGGTGCAATCTGCAAGACAGATGAGAAGAGAAAGAAGTTTTCCAAGGAACTGAATAGTAGTAGTGGAAATAATCAAATCTATTTCTTGCTCTAAACCTTCCCTGAAATTTTGCCTAGCATCTTTACCCCCAATGAAAGGGGTATGTCCTGAGTTTGAGGGTTTCTAATCTAGCAATAGGCTAAGATTTCAGATTTGCTTTTCAGATCAACCCTGTACAAATGAAAGTTAACCTGTTCTTACGTGTTTTAGCTTTCCACGTTGAACATTAAAATATTGTAGCAAAGCTGAATCTGATTTTTTTCCTGTTTTATTTTTAAGAAGACATAAATTTTCCAGTCATCTCCACTGACAACTTTCTATATAAAAAACCTGAAAAATATTTTTCAGAGGTACGTACAACCAGGCACATAACCTGTACTCCATTGAAGCAGTAATCACATATGAAAAAAACCAAAACAACCAAATCAAACACCCTGAACAAATCCTTGTCATCTTGGGTCTCTTCCATTCTTTGGTTTGGTGATTTTTTTTCTTTCTCCTCCATTTGCTGTTCAAATCATTCCTGTCATTTTAAAGCATATGAAGAGCAGAGAGAAATCAATGGTGTTGGTTGCAGTAGATTACAGACCTATATTAGAGAAAAAAACCTGAAATAATTTAGTTTGTATTAGATAGGAGAGGTAAGAGAGAGGTGTACATGGTATCATTAACCTTTCTACAAGTACTTTCTGTTCAGATAAGTGGGCATTGAAGCTATGCACCATTAACAGTTTGGATGTGCTATTGCTTTTTCATAAAGAACCTATCTGTGTAAAAAGGGAAGACATAATTATGAGAAAGTGTGTTGTTGGGGTTGCACCTCTAAAAACCCAGACAGCAATAGAAGATACGGACCTTTGTGAATTCTCTTTTTTGTTTCTGTTGTCGGTTTTCTCTTTCATGCAAGGCAATGAGCTGCTGGTGTGACCCAAGGAGAACAAAGTCAGAGAAACATAACTAGGAGCCAAGTCAGCTGCTAGCTCAAGTGAAAATGCAAGCCAACTAGCAAGGGTTGAACATTGCAGCAAGAGATGTAAGTGCCCAACAACTCCATGAGAATACCAATGAGAAACATTTGTTCTTGATTACTAGGCAGATGTTAAGGGATTAATGTGAAAGGGAACATTTAATTAGGAAAAATGCTTTGCAGAACAAGTTAGGACATATGAATGGATGGAGAAGGAGAAAAGAATTCACGTTTAAGGTGGTAGTTTTATGTACTGTATGTCTATAATGTTTTAAGTGCATAACTGTGTAAGAATCTGAAAGAACCAGAGAAATTAAAAATCAGGTTAGGAAAACAAATGCCACTTGAACTTCACCACCAAAGCAAAATGAGGTCTAACCTGAGAAAATCCTTACATATTTTCTTTGGCATTGCAACATATATGAGAAAGAAATAATGAACTTACACATGTATTTGTAGAAAGTAAAATAAATCTTACTTACAAGCACCTCCCGCGGAGAAGCTGTACCTTTACAGCTGCCTAGTCCAGCAGGTGATTAACACATATCCACAAAAGTAGGCTTTGCTTCCCATGCCCGTTCAAAGTGACAGCTCTCAGTGTCACTAACGCTGGCCACTCCACAAGGAGCAGGCAGTGTCAGTTGTTTCATTCACAGTAGGCACCATGTACTTGGATTTTGTCACCTGGGCAACAGTGCACATATTTTTGTTTCCAAGGGCACTTCAGAAAGCACTGTCTGCTGCTGTTATAAAGGACTTCCCACTGGACTTTCCCCTCCTTCTGTGTTTCACCAACCCATGCTGGTTCCTGTAATTCATATTCTTGTATTTTCAGCATTATTTCACTCCACTTGAAACATTTTTCAGAGGTGTAAATCAGTGAATTCTGTTCTACCCCACTTTAAAGCTGAAACAAGGAACTACACAGCTAGGTCTGATGTCTTTTGAAAATTTTGGTGATAAGTTCATGCTGAGATATTGTCTGTTATGAAAAGTCCTAGAAAAAATGTCAGAAAGGAAAACAATATGCTCTGATGGAAAGAAGATTCTATGAAAAATATTGTACAGTTAAAACTATCCAGTTCCAAGAATAGCTTCTGATGGTGCTTCTTAGCTATCTCAAAGCAGATATACTCAATACACAGGACCACTTTAACTCCTGTTATTTAGCCTCATGTTCTGATAAAGCCATAAAGCCTCGCTGAAGTTGTTTTAGGACTTATTCAAACAAGCCATCTGAATTTGAAGGCTAATATAGAAAATTGCAGGAAGGTTCTCGTTCTCTATTACATTTAAGAGAATTATTTCCATAAGGGTTTTTTATCCAGATGATGCAGAGTTTGAGGGTGAACTTTTTGTCTTAGCAACACACTGCAAGGTAGATTGGATGCCTCCTTAGCAGACACTGAATTAAGGCTTGCAGGATTCAGCAGCTCATGCCTCCCTGCCCTCTTTGTGGCTGCTGCATGCAGCTAATTCCTCCTGGGAAAAGAAGCAGGCTATCAGTTTGTTTACCATCCAGTAAAGATATCTGGCAGTTTCCTTGCACAAAATGAGCTGCTCTCTTGTCAGGAAGGTGTTTGATCCTCTCACAAGCTCTGCCATCTGTTGAATAAATATAGGCATGTGAAAGTTCAAAGTGTTACTGTGCGTAATAACAGGCAGTGGAACAGTGCATAGGATTGACTGGTGGAATTAAGACATATACAGTCCCCAATTATGCCATGGTTACAGTACCCTTAGGAACAAGACAAACTTTTTAAAAAAGTCACCCCCTCAAATTTATTTACAGTAAAAAATAAAAATCAATATTCTCTGCTGGTTATCACGTGCACTTTATACTTAACCACCAATTTACGTCTGGCCACACCAAGTTAATTCACAGTCTTTTAAATTTACTTCAGCACTGCATTGACCTAAAAAAAATCCTTAAAATTGCAAAGTTAAATAGACACAGAATTACAATGAGTAAGGTGGGATCTTTCAGTTTTTTTTCATAGACCCAGTCAGACTGTGAATTTTTGCACAAACTGTTAGTTACTATTTCATGGGTCTGTTTTTCTCTCCATTTCAGTGTACAGAGAGAAAAACCTATACAATTCTGCTCATAAGCTAAATCTTCTCTACCCTATATGTGATTGCAAATATTCAAGTAGACTTATTTTATGGTTGATATAAATTTATTCAGTACTATTTCCAATAGTAATTGGAGCAACATCATCAATGTTTAATATAGGTTACGGAGGAGTTTCCAAAATTCTGCTTTAGGATTATGCTATGATATTACCAGTGTTTGGTGTTCTAGGAAATGCCCATAACTTTGAAGCGCTGATTCAGGAAGACATTTGAACACTTGCTTTTCATACTCTGAACTGAGGGTATGCAGTAGAGATCTGCCATACTGGCCCAAAAGCTGTCACCTTTATGCCATTATGAATGTTTTCTTACTGTATTAAGAGTGGTAATAGAATAAGGTGACATAAAAATGAATATTCATTATACGTCTTATAATTACTATTATGATAGATTAATGCTATTTTCATGGTCTTTTTGTTTTTTAGTTTTGCAGGAATCCTCAGTTTTGGGACAGGGTTGTTGAAGAGATGCAATGACAGAAGGGTCTTAGTTGTGGGAAAGATTGCACTATCATTATTAGTCCAGAGGAAGCAGGAAAAGGAGAGCTTACAACAAATGATAAAAAAAAAAATTCAATTATTCTAATAATAAATATATTTTAAATAATAAAAATAATAATTCAATTATTAATTTTCTCAGGAGAAAATTATTAATTGAATTGTTATTTTAAGGTGCTCTCACACACTACTACAAGTAGGAGTTATCTGACAATGTAGAAATCTGTTTGAGTAACACATAAACAGTCCAGCTGATGGAAAATTTTAACTAGTGTAGGACTCTCAGGAATTTTCATCATATGTATTTACATATTTTCTAAATTAGTTGCTTCTATGTCCTCTATTTTCAAGAGAGAAAGGTACCTCCGGAGGACATTTCTTTCAAGATTAAAAAAAGGTGTAAAGTAGGAATCATGGATTGTTCTCAGCAGCTGCCCATCTTCTTCCAATGACTTATGAAGAGCACAGAGGACTTATCTAAATTTATCTAATTTTAGATAAGTTGCAGACAGCTCAGATTGGCTCATCAGAATCCAACACTTAATTTGCAGCTTATTTTAGTGATCTGATGATTGAAATATCAGTGACTACTGTGTTCTCCAATTATTTAATTGTCAGAGGAAATGGAGATCTGAGGTGTGCTTTAAGGAATAGCTCTGTCGTAGGTCACACCTATGATCTCATGATAAAATATACAAGTTGTGGCCTGTGGAGCTTTATCAGTTATTTGTTAATGGATGAGGAGTAGCAGACAATTAGAACTACAGATAGATTGAAGCAAGAAGAAAAACTTTACTGAAGTATAAATCCAGAACAAGTTTTTGTTTTAGCTCAGTACAAATTTATAAACTCTTTCCTCCAATCTATTCAACACAAATATTTCTGCAGGCACCAGAAATCCTTGGATGTCACCTGCATTCTGTCATTCTCTAAGTACTACTCATGGGAAATTTGTGATCCCGATTTAAACATTAGTTTGCTAAATGACTGCAGCTCATCACTTTCCACTGCACATTTTCTGTTTTCTCACAAGCACAGAAGAAGTAGGAGTTACCACTTCTGTAACATGCCTTAAGTTTTTGAGCTAAAAAGTGCTTTTTAATGCACTACTAATATAAGGCAAATACCAAGCCCTAATGTAAGTCTTTGCTCCTCTGATGTCACCAGAGTGTCAGGATGATGCCCATATTTTGATTCAGGCATTAAATATTGATAGTGGTTGATTGTTAACATAATTTGGTCAGGCAGGATGTTTTTTTCTCCTGCTCAGATTAAAGAGCTAATGGACCTTAGAGAAAATTTTATTCTTCTGTGGCCTGGCTCCATTATTTTTCTCTTTGTCAAATTTTATTTGTCTGCTGATGAGACACGTTTTAAAAAAATTATGATGATGTGGACACTCTTGCAGTAAAATCTTGAATGCTGTTAATACTTAAGAAAAGGAGACAAAGAGCTGGCAAAACAAGGTTAGTGTGAAGTGAAATATGATATAATATTAAGCTGTATTGTTTTCTGTAGCAATTTTTAAAATTTGGTTCATACAACTGTCAGCACAGATGACCATGTTTGTATTTTTAGAGGCCAGATTGTTCAAAATGGCTTCTTGGTTTGTGGCTATTATTTTGAATCTTCACTTCATTATGCCAAATATTTGCATATGCAATTCACTGAGGTACTTATACTGACCCCAGGGAAATGCCCAGTGAAGATTCACTGTGACTGTTTGAATGAATAATGAAATGCTAATGAAAAAATGTGGGCCTACCTGATAGCAACTGAACCTTGCTCACCATAAAATGGGCTGGATCAAAGGTCTCATAAAAAATTCTTTCCAATACCATAATCAGAACATATTAAGATTTGATTGTAATTTTACATAGGTACCACAAGCAAGTCTCCTAAAACTGCTTTCTTCAAACTTTGTCATTTGATTCTTATTCATAGGGAATGAGGGTGGTGTACAAATCACTGGGTTTCCTTCTCCTTTTAACTATAGGAGACTAGCAGGGGAAGTGTAGAGCCACCCTTCCCTTTCCTTATTTCTTCAAGATTTGTGAGCTGATAATAATTCAAAATTACTATATCAAAATTCAATTTACTGAGGAAGGATGGAATCTAACCATTTCCCAAGTGAATTTCTGACTGAAATAGCAATGATTGTTATGCACTGCCAATTTTGTAATTGTCAGTGATGTACCATTTGGACTTCTGAATTGCTTTAGAAAAAATAAACAATACATCTACACACTCTTTTTCAACCAGACTATACATACATATATATATATATATAACCATACATATAACCATACATATGAGCTTGCTCTTGTCCCACTCTGAGTTTTCCACAGTGTCCTAGCTGGTTCCACACAGCTGCATGATCTGAGAGCTGTGGCCAAGCTTGTAAGTCCTGCTGGGGGGTTGTGTCCCAGTCCTGAGTGCAGCAGGGTGACAGCGTGGCTGCTGCCTTCACACTCCCGACTGTCTTGTTAGCACGGGAGAAGAAAACCCTCTGCCCACCAACCAAAAATACCCTTCAGCTAGCAAGGTGTAAAGGAGGTGTCTGTCATAGCTGCCCTTAGCTCATTCCACTGTATCCCCCACAGATTGTGGCTAGGGATGCCAATCCTCCCACTTTGGTGGGAATCCTGAGAAGGAGACTATTGAAATATTGTTTAGTTCTGGTAGGGAAAAGCCCTGGAATAGCATAACTTGAGATCAAAAGCTTTTCAGGATGATTACAAAGAGACAAGGAAAGGAATACACTTTTCTCTGAAGGGAAATTAACAAATGTACAAAACCATGAAGCACAAGGGATGCTGCATGTGCAAACTACAGGAACAAGACATGGATTGGAAGGGCATAGGTGAGCACCAGACGGAGAGGAATTTGAAGGAAGGACTTCAGTGTCACGCCTGCCAGACTCTTTTCTCAGCAGACTCCCCCTGAGGCCAGGCAGGAGAGGGACAGTAATGGTGCAGGCAGCCCTAACACCCCCAGGGTCAGTCGAACTGACCTGCCATGAAAGGAGTTAAAAGAATATCTGCTGCTTAGTAGCTCTTATTTGTCTTTGTCATATGATACTCGGGTTGTATTTTTTTCTAAGTAAGTAGCAGCTCAGTGAGCATCTGAGAGCCCAGGAACTCTTGAGAGAAAGCTAAATTCTGCCCTTTCTCCTCTCCTGACCCACTGGGATCTGAACTGCTGAGCCACTCTGCCCTCTGCAGAGACACCTCCAGCAGCTTCAGGCAAGGCCTAATTCAATAGTCAATTTACAGGAGAGAGCAGATAAGAGGATCACTGAACCCCAGTAACACAAAGCTGGCAATGGGCTTTCAGCCCTCTGGAAGTTGTGCTTGGTCAATGCAAAACATTCAGAGAATCACTTTAAACTACTGTGCCTCAGTCATTCATGAATCAGGGTTTATAAACTTATTGTCCTTTAGGTTCCCAGGTTAAAAGGTTGACTTTTTATGTGAACATTATTTTAAAAAGAAAATGATGTCAATATATATTTTTTCTAACAATTAAGTGCAAAAAGGCAAGCTTCATTCCCAAACCACTAGCTCACGAATGAAGAATATTTCTGATTCCATATCACTCAATATTTCTTCTACAAAGGCTATCAGAGATGTTTTATCATGTCATTCTGATGTCTTTTCCAGAAAGTAGAAAAGGACAGTGGTCCAAACTTATCCTGAACATTATCATATTCAACATGTAACATCTACCATATAGGTTCAGTCAGTGAATCCTTGTGGTGATTTCTGTGCTCCATTTTTCTTCACAGGAGTTAAACAGGCTGCAGCAGCTAAACAGGTGATCCAATGATATCTGGGAGGTATTTCAATAGTTTATTCTGTTTTATAAAAAAAAAAAAAAAAAGAAAAAAAAATTAATCCTCCACTAAAAGTGTAAAAGTGTGCATTTCTGTTGTATGAAAGGTATCTGTCTAAATACCAGGGTTGGCACATTTCTGACTAAGGTAGTCCATTGCCTTTTTGTAGGAAGTGGTATCAGGCCCAGAGTCATTCTTCCATGTGCTCTAGACTTTGTGTCTTCCCTCATCATTACGCTTAATAGTATCAAACACCTCATTAACTAATGTAAGCATTCTCTTAACATAGGATCCCTTATGCTCTAAGTAGCTTTTTCTGAACTTAATGAATTTACTCCTTACCTTTAAATGGTTTTTCTACTACCCTAAAAATAGTTGTAAATGTTGAAGATGTCATTAGTCATCATCCGAGTAATTTTGAGTCATCCCAGTGAATTTAGATTTTTAGGGCCTTGCCCAAATATATTTGGATTCGTCAATATCCTTCTGGCTGCTGCTGTGTTCAGCAGCATACATAATATTCTTGTCACTAATTTTTAGCCCTCTATGGTTGTCTTTGAGTTATTTGCAGAGCTTGGCTAGCCCTGCCTGCTAAAGCATCAAAGAGCCACTAATTTGACTGTCCAGCAGAGAGTGGCCATTTGTTTGGTTGGGTTTTTTGTGTTTGTTTGTGTTTGGTTGTTTTTTTGTCTGTTATGTTTTGGTATATTTTTTAAATCAAAACTAGGCTACTTTGCACTTTCTTCATCTGCTGCAACCGTTGACAAAGGACATGCAATCTGTTAGTGGAAAGACTATTCCTTTGCAAGACTTAATATTCTCTTCATTTTACTCAGGCTGTTGTTAGAGGTTCCAAATGTAGCAGGTCAAACAATAATTTCAGCACCTCCTGGTTGTCTGCCTCCTCCCTGTAAAATGTTTATATGCCATTACTTTTAATTTATGGATTTTCAGATCCTGTAGTGGGTGATTGAATCAGATTATAATAATTTTTCAATTATAATTTTATGCAGGCATTTTATTAACTCAAAGTGCATCTGGAACTCTTGGTAGTAAGTGAGATGTGACTTGAAGTATCCTGATGTTAGGGAAGATACATGACTATTATTTCATCTACCACAGAAGAACAGTGCAGAACATAAATTATATAGCACTCTTTATATATTAACAATATAATGATAACTTTGGTTCCTTCAATTTTGAGCTTCACTTTTCTCATCCATATATTACTGTGCATTGTGTTGTGTAAGACAGGTGGTGTGAGGTGTAGCTGTTATTTTTAAGCAATATCATGTAAGAGCAGGAGTAATTGCTATTATATGCAATAGTAGTCCAGAATGACTGACAAATTAATGTCTTTTTCCCACTTCTCCAGCCACTTGAATTACCAGTGTCTTCTGTTCCAAAGTCAGGAAGTTAGGGAAGAATCTGACCCTCCTCCCTTAAATAGTGAAAATATATGTACTCAAAGGGTAATTTTACCAGAGTGACAGGATTTTTGCTTCCAAACTAAATGAAATGCATGGTCTGTTGCCTAAGAGCTGATTACAAAATGTGGTTCTCTGTTAACACCTATCTACATACAAACCATATTAAGTTTAACCTAGTTTTCTCTCTGGGACAAAGGACAAATTATACAAAGCACACAGTTGTGTAACAAATACATTATGTTCTCTAAAAGCTGCCAGTCTCCAATGCAAGCTATGAAGAATGCCATGCAATACTTTCTCTGGAAGAGTAATAGCATTAAGGATCCTTGATCTTCCTAATTTTGAAATATAATGACAAAAACCCCACAGGTATAAAATAGGTACAGCATCTTATGAGAGGTATATAGACACACTCCTCATTTTTAAAGATACATGTAAGAATATATATAAAAACTTTTGGGTTTTGCCAAGATGTATTTTCCTTGACTCTAAAGCTAAGGAAAATATCTCTGCCTTTATCTAAAAAAAAAAAAAAAAAAAAAAAAAAGAGAGAAAGACGATGAAAGAGAAATTTCCAGCTTTGTAACTGAAAGAAAATTTTGCAGGCATGAAATCCAGAGTCTTGAAAAACAGAATCAGTAAACAGAAAAGAACCTGAAATCTATTAGTTTTTAAAAATTCATCGTTTAAAATCACACTTCAGGAGCTCATCCTTACCTGCAGTGTCTTAGAAGCCTGACTCACAGAACATAATTTATAAACTGATGCCAGGGTATTATAGACAAAAAAGAATAAACACTCTTGATTTTATTTTAGCTGAATAACACAGAGAAAACTTTAAGTAAATTACCTAGTAAAAGACAATGATGTAGGAAAGTTGGCGCAAGTCTACAACTGTTTGGGTCTGGACCAGTGTTAAGATCTTCTATTTCCTGAAATCTTTCTCAACGCAATGTATGAAAAGTGGGGGATTCACAGCCCAAACCAAACAAGAGCCCGAGCCAGGTACTGCCTGGATGCAGGCAACAAAACTGTTGAAAAGAGCTCTCATGGCTTCTCCTCTCATGGAGTTTAAATAATCCATCCCATGGTGCAAGAAAGTGCTGCCATATGCTTCCAATCCTATTTTGGTGGGTCAGAGACTCTCTTTCAAGAAAACGACCAGGCTACACTTTTTTCTTTTGGAAAAATGTCACTAGAATTTCTGCTGTGGAAAATCTTTTCCATCCAAATTCCCTTTGAATTCCTTTGGCAATAAAATGCATGAAGAAAGTTTCACAGATGATGAAATACATCTACCCACAATTTAAGATTATTATAAAATTTAGAACTGCTAAAATGCTTACTTAGTGGTTCAGTGAAATATCAAGAAGTGTGGGCCATTTCCTGGAGAAATGGGTTAAGTCCAAGGAAAACTCAAAAATGTAAATAAGCAGGAACTAACACCTTCATTTACTCCTTATGCTGCTCTTTCCCTTTATTCTTGTCATCATTTTTCTAATCACATCGGTTTTCTCAGATGCTACTATGTTTTTAATCATAAATATTTCACTATTTGTACATGCTTTTCACAAATCAGTGCATATCTTGACTTAGGTAAGATGGATCCCAGGGTCTTAGTTGGAATTCTGTGTATTTCCAGACTAGTTCTGTCCCTTTACAAATATTTTGATATCTTTGGGTTTTTTTTTAATGATAAGTATGGCATTTCAGCATTTAAAGAGAAAATCATGTTAAAATACATGTGTGCCCTTTATGAAGTAAGGGCATCCACAGTTTGGTTTTTTTGTTGTTTTTTTAAACAAATGACTTAGGGAGATTATTTCCTTAAATCTGATGGGAATTTTTTGTTTTCCAAGTTCTGTTTTTGTTGTCTCTTGTCCCATCACTGTGCACTGCAAAGAGAAGTGTGCTCTATGTTACCTATATCCTTGCATTAGGTAGTTTGCAGACAGCAATAAGATCTCCCCTTAGCCCCCTTACCTTTCCTTTCTGAAGGCTGAACAGATCCATTTCTCCTCTCCTCCAAAGACCTCTGCCTCCTAACCATCTCTTGGGTCTTCAGTATTCCTGTTGTGGAAATAGCTGGATGCTTTGTGCCACATCTCTTCCTTAGAAGCTGTTCAAACTCTAAGCACAGAAATGTTTCCTGCACCTCTATTGCACCTTTCCTATGAATTTCTTAATTTAGAAAATATTTTTTTTCTGAAAGAAATGACAGTGCTTGATTTCTGCACTGGTGGAAGGCTTTTCTATGCTGGAATCCCTTCTCTTATCACCTCCTTCAGTGAACCTGGAATGTCTTTAGGACTAGATGTAAAAGTTCTGAAATGAAAAGGTAGTAAGAAATTCAGTGAGACTCTTTCTCAGCCCAGGGAAGACAAAACTCTTCTTTAGCGCTAGAAACAGGGTGTGCTGTTTATAAAAAATACTGCATGGTATGGAATAATAACCCTGCCTGTAACACCCACTGTAAACTGTCTTTTGCCAGGCTGACACTCCTGGGCTTCTAGTACCTTCTTTCCATTGTATCTATCTTAGACCAGTTTATTTGCCATGTTTTCATAAAGAATTTATTTTTAATTTATTTTACTCTCCTCTTCTTTCCCCTTCCTGTCATCCACATACTGCAATTATTCTGCTCACCAGGGGATCATAAAGCCATATCCTCCCATCTTATTAACAATAGAACTAGTAATTGTAAATATAGAACACTGACAGGCATCATTACACAACAAATAAGTTTTTATTTTAATCTCTTAACACATAATTTATCTTACTCATTTACTAATCCCCATTTCACAACACAACTTACATATTCTTTTATTACTGAGTTATTTTGGCATGAACATTTTGGTTATTCACTAAAACAGATACCTGGCATCTAATAAGCCTTACACATCCTTTTCAACATCCATGACGAGTCTGATGATACAGTCTTTTACTAGGATACCACTCTTGCCAGGCTACATTTGGGGTGTGAAATTTAGTCCATTAATCAAGCACCTGTAATAGCAGCACTGACAGTACCAGAGCAGAGAAAGCATAAACATCCTAATCACTCCCTGAATTATTCAAGAACAGGAATAGGTAAGCACAATGAGGGATGTCCAAAATTATTTTTTTGCTTTAGTTAAATTTCTCTTATTTTGCACCACTTTTGAATAATTCTCCCAAATAATGCACAAGAAATTGTTCCAGATCTTGTACTGGAATGAACGAGACAAGTAGGAACTCGAGGAAATCAAGGTTAAGCCCAAGGCAAAGATTAAAGCAGAAAGTTTTTTTTTCATTTACATTTTAGCTCCATCTCTACTGAATCAGATGGAGCAGCCAAGGCAACCATCTACTTTACAGATTTAATAATCAGAAAGAATCTACCTTATTCTGCTGTGAGAATAATTTTTTCCACAGCTGATCCAACAGAGGATATTTTGTGGAGGGAAGATTTTGAGGACTGGAGAAAAAAAGAAAGAATTATTTTTCTCAAACTGTGACATTAACTCTTTATATTATGAAAACTGAAAGATGTAATGAAGCACGTATTTCGTGGCACTGTGGTTTGTGGCTATATTCTGAAATTTCCCAGTAACTTCTAGCACAGACCGATCTCACTTACTATTGCATAAAAATGTAACGAGTAGGGAAGTTTGGGTGAAAGTTTTGTTTCTTGCTTTCCTGACAGCTAAAAATTGTAGTCTCTATTCTGGAGCTCAGTAAAGCAAGGTAAGTAGCTCTTTCCCTGCACACAGATCCTACATACACTCAGATGCTGTACATGCCCACTTCATGCATCCTTTCTTAATGTTCCCTAGAAAGGAGAAATGTGCTGACAAACCTGCAGAGGCAACTGAGAAGAGTGTGCAGTACAAAATCTGCCCCTCTGTGCCCTGAGCTCCTCAATGTTTTGGCTGTCAGGACTGGCCAGGACTCATCCTTGTGTTTAGAAGCAGTCAAAGTAAGGCAGCACTACGGCTGTGCATGTCTGTCATCACCCAGACTTTGTGTCTGGGCTCAAGGCAGGCCACAGGAAGAGAAACCAGTAGGTTTGTGGTTCCTGTCCTGAGTAGATCTGAAATATCCAAATTTTGGTCATGTTTTTGCAAAGGCATTTTGGTTTGGACAATCTTCTAATAATTCTCATTAACAAAGAGAGCTCCAAGAAAAAAAAAAAAAAACAACAAAAAAACCCAACCAACCAAACTAGGTCAAGATATTTTAAATGCAATTCACCATGACCAGCCATTATGGTTCACACTAGTAGCTGCATCTTCCATCTTTCCAAGGACACAGAATCTAAATTTGTCATCACTGGGCAGAAATAGTGTATGGCCATAGCCAAGTCATTGGGTAAAGAAATATTGGCAATGTTAGAAGAGCACAGCCCATTCTAGGATCTTGAGTCATGCAAATATACCCGTTGGTAAGAAAGCATATAATTTGAACTAAAGATTATATACATGTAGGTGAGGTATGACTTTAAATTAGTTCTGTGTAATCCAATTCTTCTTTCCTATGGATAGGATGCCAAAAAAGGATTAATTACAGAGAGTGGATCCAAGATTTCATTCCTAATATTGGTGGACATAGGGATGATAAAAGCTGATACCAGCATGGGCCAGCATTAGCACTTGCTGAGCTCTAATACAGTCCCTGCATCTTTAATCTTTCAGTCCTAGTGAGAATCAGTATGAAAGCATAAATCACAGAGGAGATATTCAGAATACCTCCACATGGTCTTAGACATAAGAAAAATACATAGGGCAAAGTGATTTTTTAAAGTTATGAGTGTTCTTTTAGAATCCTCCCTCCCAGATTAACATTATTGGAGGCAAGCCCAGTATTACCAGTGTGAATAACTTATCATTCCAGAACATACGATATTTATTCCTTTTTGCCAACAGTAGCAGACACTGTTGCACTGACTGCTCTTTGCTTTGCCAGTGAGTCACTGCATTGCCATCTGCATTCCTACTGCTGGGGCAGTGGTAGAAAGTGTCCTTAATGCTGAGGTGGATGTTCCACAGGGGTATACGAATCCACTTCCTGGGCAACCTTCATGAACATATTGAAATGACAGGAATGTTTGCAGACTGTGTAATGGTAGTCTCTCAATCTCCCTCACATATAGATTTTTAGGTACACTTAAGAATAAACCAGTTATTCTCACACACTTCATGATTTCAAATTCCCTCCTACCTCTCTACTAAACTAAAATGTGCAGTCTCATAGGAATCCAACCAAAGTTCGAGATCTCATAACCTCTCCAAATAAGTTAATTAAGCAATTTTTTCTGTTGGAAAAGTGTGCTTCATTTCCACTTTTAATTCCTCAGGCTGCTCACCTTTTGCCCTTGTTAAGCATGACAGTACAAAGGTAAAAGGAGAAGTATTACTCTTAAAGATAGCATCAGCATTGCCAGTCAGAGTGCGGGAGGAAATTGTAGCTAGACATGAATTTAAGTAAGAGTGTTTATTAGTCAGACCATGAAATTTAGGTTGCTTTTCTTATTTTTTCACTTAGTTCTCAGCTAGACTTGAGAATACAATTTAATCAATTTTTTGGTTTGCCTTTAACACTTGAAGCAATTCCTTTCCTATAATATAATAACAAGTGTTCCTGAATTCTTCATGTAAATAATGTAAAAAACAACAGCATTTAATTCCCTATTTGTAAGCAAACTAGAAAATGACTGCACATATTGTTTTTTTCTGGGATCTGTGTCAGTTTTGAATGTTTTTTTTTTTTTCCCAAGATATTAAAGATCTTTTTCACGTAATAATTGAAAGATAAAGGATTTATAACATGGTGTCAATTTTTAACTCTTTTTCATTTTAATAATCTAAGCAGCTTTGTAAAAAAAACTAGGTATGGAATTGAGACAGAAGTTCAGAAATGTGATCAACTCATACAATATAGCTTTGATACAGCTGGAAGACTCCTAAACTAAGCCCTGGTCAAGGTTTTCATATGCTCTGCTTGTCTGTACAGATAAAATTAATGAACAGTTCTAGCACAACTGGGATCAGAAGTAGCACAATTGTCTGTATTACCAATATGACACACTCTTTAGTGTAACAGTTTTTCAATTGAATTTTGAACAGAGACCTAATTGGATTTATAAAACACTTTCCTGGAGGTGGTGATGAATCATGTACTTGTGTCTGCAACCCCCTGAATTATATAGTAAATGAACTCATTTGTCTCTGAAAGTAAAGATTTTTAGAACTTTTACAGGGAGTGTTTTGACTGCTGCCTTCTTCAGTGTTTGCTTTGCAAGGATATGCAAAACATGACCTAAAGATTCCAGGAGGAAGTTAAATTAATAACATTTTTAAATGGTTTCTGATTTTTATTTCTCAAACAAAAAATCAAGTTGCTTGTTCTTTGAACTTCCATCAATTGTCAATGTTTTACTAAGAGTTTTCCAGGACAGTCAAAAAGGAAACCAGACCAGAACAATGGGTAACATAAGCATTTATCTCCACTACCGTGCATGCTGATAAGGAAAAGCCAAGTAACTGTTCCCTCTCATCTTTTTAATTTTCTGTTTATTACCTCCTGAAGTAATTTTCTCCATTTAATACAGAAAATTAGATATTTTGATCTGTAAATTTCCCATTGTTCTCATCTTATTATGCCATCTGCTTATTCTTTGTCCTGTACAGAAGAATGAAACACATTTTTAATTGGTAACAATTTTCTTTTAGATATTTTATATCATTCTGTCCAAATTTTTTCTGACTCAGGTGCCAATAGAAATTTCCTTGCACAAAAGACAGTAAAACTGCTTCCAAAAGAGAGTATCTCAAGTTTAACAGGTAATTCATGATTTAACAGACATAGTATTTGGACACTGGCTTGTTTTAACTGAACCATAACACAGTTGTCTTGATTTTTAATGAGTTTTGACATATAATAATAATAGTCCCAGGTGCCCTAACTTTTAGATTTACAATGTCAGATATCATAAATAGACTTGGCTGTCAGAAAGTGGATATGCAGTACCACCTGGACAGAAGTCTCTGCAATGCCACCCAGGCACTGGTTATACTGAAATTCCACTGGTGAAGCACAGAGAAAATATCTCTGCATATTCTGGAACAGCCTTGTTCTCTCAGGTGATCTCAGGCCGTATTTGCTTGACAGCCTCAAGCTTGGTTTGAAATGCACCTTAGTGCCTGCTGTCTTTTGGTTATAGCAGCCCAGAGGAAATCTAATATGCCCATCCTCAGCATGTGTGTGCCTAAAGCACAGTCTTGACATGTGGGGACAATTTTAGTCCTCTTGAAATAACCTTAAATTCATCATCTCAACTCTGAGATATTCAAAGTGTCTACCCTTCTCTTTGAAATCTATGCCAAATAAACCAAAAATGCAGTTATATCTTTAGATCTTGCTTTCTACGAAATGTATAGTTGATGCTATTTTTGAAACTAGGGTAATTACTGCTGCTATCTAAATTATTACTAAACTCCAATAGATTTGATGGGGGTCTTATGTCTGTGACTATACAGTCTTGAAGCAAACACGGCATGACAAAGAGCTGCATACCTTTGCTATTAAGTGCCCCTTTTTCAGTTACTCTAAAATGTTTTAACCCAGTCCAGTGCATAAAGACATGAGAAATGGTGTTTGGGCATTCATAGGTCATTTAACAGAATCAGTGCCAGGATTTCTGAACATCAATTGTTTTTACAAAGGAGCGAGGGCTGCCTAAATAAACCTGAAAGTGGTGCTTTAATCAAAACCACTCTTAGAATATAAAGCTACTGAATGCAGCAGCATCAGATTGGTATTTGCCACATCAAGCACTGGAAAAAAATAATTAAAAATTATTAAAAATTTGTTTCCTGTGTACATCTGAAATAATTCTGATTATGTAAGCCTAAGCAGAGCTGACAGCATAATACACATTGGGAGCATTTTACACTTTCAGTTCTAAAATATTAGACACATTTAAAACAGTGGCTTTTCATGTTGCATGGCTCTGCTCCACAGCAAGAGGATAGATAAGTTTGCAGATCCAAAGGCAGAAATTCTCAGGACATCCTCTCAATAAACACAGTTGGACTCTGTCTTTCTCCTTTTTTGTGACCACTAAAGAAGGTTAAACAGTCATTCATTAAGGTCATAAAGGAGTGACAGCATTTATGTAGACTAGCTGTTCTGAGGTCCACTGAGAATTGCCTTTTAAAATAGCTGTGACCACATTACACATGGTGTAGGCCATAGGACACTTCTCCACTGAAAAGAAACCCAAACAAGGGTTTCATTAGAAAGCCATAAACTTAACACAGGCAAACCCAACTAACTTAATAAAACAGCAGGCCATTTAAAACAAACGTAAAAGGTTCTCGAGGGAATATGTATTTAGTATGCAGTAAAATTCTAACACTATTAATGGGGAACGCTTTCTAATTTTGAGAGCCACCTTAAAACACCCAAAATGTGTTTCAGGAATGCATATTCACCCCATTTGTGCCGATAAAGAATGAAGGACCTCAGGAAAGGTATGAAAAAATGGTGATGTCCCAAGTCAGCTTCTGCTTTCAAAGATGTAGATATAAACAATTGCAAAATTTGCTTGGAACCCCTGGTCTTGCTCAGGTTTACCTAATTTCACACCACGACAGAAAAAAAGAACAAAACCAAAACTTGTGCTAAGACTTTCTCAGGCACACTGGAGTATGGTTCAGGGCATGGTGCAGGCCACATACTGCTTGCAGCACACAGTGTAGGTGAAGGTGAAAGAAAAGTCCTTACCTGCACAGATGTGAGCAATACCATGTTATTTTGAATGAGAGAATAGCCCTTCATCTGTTTTATTTACCCAGCCACTGATGCCCTCACGTGCAGACCTGACCTGGCAGGGCTCTCATCACAACTTGGTGAACCAGGAATTAGAGGACTTCTGTTAGTGGGGTGCATTCTTCAGCCAAGAAGTCCTGCTGAGAAGCTGTAAGAGTGAAACAGAGAGCCCTCAAATAAATTACCTTAGGCTTCATAATGCCACTTTCCATACCTCAAATGTGAGATGCAACAATGGTTCAAAACAAAAAGGCTGAGCAGAGAGAACCTGAAGGAACCAGCCCCACCTCTTTCTTTGGCTACAGAATGAGCAATTGTTGAACTAAAGTAAACAGATTGTGCTTGCCCCATCTTGCTGTAATACAGACTGTACTATGCAAATTATCTTTGGGCCCACACACATACACTAATAAGAACACAGGAAATATCTAGGACAAGCTAATTTACTGTTACTGAATTAGCCTAAAATTTTCACAACTTTTAAAGAGTTTCACAGCTGGGAAGTGATGTTGGAATATAAACTAATACCTGATAATCTGATGTTACTTTTATCCATACTTACTATTGTAGTTCCAAATTTGCTTTTGAAGGGGTTTAAATTTTAAAGATTACATGAGAAACATTAGAAAATTAGACATTTCTTAGTTGTTTGAATCTGGATATTTTATCTTACTAACTGATACTCTAGTCTGTAAATTCCCTGCAATATGTTAGTTTTCAAAAAATAGTTTGGTTGCATTACTGCAGACTCTCTGAGACATTTTTACCTTTCCCTGTAAATTCACTCACATTCAACAATTCTCTGAGGACTTGTTGGGACACATTTGGCCATCATTAAGTCTGACTGTGAATTTTATCACCCACTATCCAGGCATCCCTGCAGCATGCATCCCTGGATTTGGATGCACACAAGGGAGCAGGTGCAGCTTGGCAGGGAGTGGTAAGGTGGGTGGAAGGTCTTGCCTACATGGCATGTTGGAAATGATGTAATTTTGGGTGTGAGAAATTTGCTACATAGGTTTACTCCAGCATTAAACTAGTACTCAGGTGCCTAAATGACAATTTAAACACCTAGATTCAGGACAGTTATTAAAAAAAACCCCACCACCTAATCTATTTAGGTGCCTCAGATGGCAAAGATACTGTTTTGGATGTTGTGATAATTTCCATCCTTTCAGACTGAAGGGAAGGCACAGAGGAAGTGAATCTCAGTGTCATGCAGCCAGAGAGATACCTCAGAGGTAATGCCAAATGCCTTATGCCAAAGTCACAAACTAGGACACACAAATTAGAAATGGATGTATATTCTTACTCTTTCATGGTCATACTCCTTCTCTGGCTCCCATTTTCTGGCAGGAAGTTTGAGAGAAATTTTTCTCATGCATTTGGCTCAAATATTCCTCCTCTAACTTTCATTCCATTGCTTGAATGAACTTCCTGTAATTTCCACAGATCTTTGTACATCTGGAGCACAAGAAGCTAAATGCCTAATTTCTGGTGCTTGCTTAGGGGGAAAAACTATTTATCCTATCATCAGGTGATCGTCATAAAATAAATAACTTTTTGTGAGGGAAAAAACCCTCAGTAACTACATGCAGAAATCAAAATACACAGGGCCTAAATGAAAACATAGCTGTGGACCACTCTACAGTTA
Organism: Daphoenositta chrysoptera; assembly: GCA_013397915.1. Lineage (NCBI taxonomy): Eukaryota > Metazoa > Chordata > Aves > Passeriformes > Daphoenositta > Daphoenositta chrysoptera. Next base: position 210,124 of record VZRO01000695.1, on the reverse strand, counting down.
AAAGAGATGATGGAAAGATAATTATGTGGGAGATGAATGTTTCTTTGTAGAAGCAGATTTGATGGACTAAGCTCAATAACCTAAAATTAGGACATGGCTACAGCTGGAGGAGAAAGAAGAAGAAAATGATATTAAGGACAAAATTAGAGTGTGGAGAGTGTTCAAAGGCACCTTGTTTCTGCAAGAAGATTATTTTTTCATAGTGTGAAAAAGAAAAGTAGTCAATGAATCCATAATATCAGTGGAGATTCAGAATGGAAACTACCACGGAAGGATTTTGGATGCAAAATCCAAAGTTTTTTTGGATTGCTGGACTTTGTGATGAAAAAAGAGAGAGAAGTGCTCAATCTTTATAGCCAGGAAACTACAGCAACATGTGTTGGGTTGTTTTGAGGAGTCCTTAGGTCAGATGGCACATTCAGAGGGAAGGAAGAAGGGAAATGATCTGTCTTGTGCTGCAGACATTACGTTCGGCTCTGGGAGTACATGTGAGAAGTGACCAGACTTCAGTGACAAGTGTGTCTTTGTGTGCTCAACTGCAGGGATATTTTTGCTATTATTTGACACTGCAAACTAATACACACATTTTACCCTCATACGTGTGCAAAACTTATACGTGTGTACACACCCAAAAATGTTTATATACACATATAAAAATATGTACATGTATGGTACACACACACATGTAAGTATACATATATGTATATATATGTTAAACATAATGTGCTTTCTCTCTGGAAGATTTTTAAAAAATAATTTAGAAGCATTCTCACCTATATATGTTCTACCTCCTAAATATGTATCATAATTTTTGATTTTTGAAATCTGCATAGAAAGAATTAATTCAGATTTTTTTCAAAAAAATTTTTTTTCAGTTCTTATCAGTATGAGAGAGAACAATGAGATTTGTTCTAGCCCATTTGATATATCTCGCCTTACTTTTACACAATTTTTTCACACTTCAAATATGTATTTCAGCAACAATAATTAACTGATTCAGAATGTTCAGTTGTTAAACTAAGTGGAATTCTTGATGTGCAGGTGTATCTAAGATAGCTCTGCCCATCATGGGAAAGGAAGATATACTGAGGCACATAGCAGTGTCTGTGGAGTATCTGACTGCATCTAATCTGTCTGTGTGAGCAAATTTCTGACATTGGATGTATGTAGGTTTGGGTGCAAAAAATGAAAGAGAAAGGATGAGGAAATTTTGAAATTGGTTTTAGAGGTGCAAATCAAGTTTAAGGACAGCTCTAAGAAAAGAAGGAATCACTCTGTATGACTAAGATGTTACAGTTATAGGAGATGTTGCACACACTGGTGATACCAATTCCTCTCTGTAATGAGAAGATTAGAAAATTGAAATCCTGGACTGCACAGACATGGTGAAGATGGCTAAAACTAACCAAGAAGAAAACCATTCTGAACCCATCTCTTTAAAAAGCACAGTCTCTTTAGTTCATAACAAAAATAATCTGAGATTATAATTTCATTCAAAAAATACTGGGAATTTTCATATCTTTACAATTGTTCTTCCCACGAGAAAAATAAAATCATGCTGGGAGTCACTTTCCAAGGGCTGCAGAACACATTAACCCTGTTGCTACAACATTACTGAAAAGATCATGGGGATGTGTGCATCAAATATTCTAGGCTATAATGTCAATAGGTATCTTTCATAGTGTCAATACTTCCACTACAAATCCTTCTCCAATCACCTGTGGCTGAATAAGTCACAGCACTTTTCTTTCACCTTCGATGAAAGAATATTCCCAGGAATTATTTCCCTGTTAGTGTTTCTTGAAATAGTTTGGTTCAATTTGAGCTAGGCTTTTTATGCTGAAGAAGGCATTCCTCACTAACCAGAATTAAAACAATAAAATAAATTAAGAAAATATTCTCTAGAGTACCAGAGTCTGAGTCAACTGCTCTTGGGGAAGATGAACTGTGCCAGCAGTGGGCATATGGAAGCTGATAGAAAGGGCTTTTGAAAAAAGCACACCACTATTTTTATCTATCACACTGAGATAAAGTTGGATCTGGGAACTCCACAGTGTTTCTCGGCAGGCAGAGGTGGAACACTGGGTGAATCCAATTCCACACTTCATGTGATGCAGTGGCATTAGGTAAGGTACAGATTTCTCTGTAGTATTACTGGAGTCATGATGCCTCTGGATGTGGAGGGACTTGCTCCATGGTCATGTTTCCAGAGGGGACTTCTGTGCAGACCACCATGAGTGGCAGGGAATGTCCTCCTGTGGGACTCAGTGCACTCCTGTCACACCAAGGCTGAGAGTGACACAACCAGTCCTCTGTTGACACTGCATCGTGTGCAATGGGGCCCACAGTGATGTGGGAAATTTATCCTTCAAGGTGCTGTCACAAATAAAACTATCCACTTTAATAAGCACTCCTCCTGCATGAGTGAGGGATCCACAGAACGGCCTCATATTGTATACAATCAAAATTCAAAAAGCCCAACACCAAAACCAATGTCCCTTTTTTGTTTTTGTCTAAGTGTTACAATACAGAAATACAAACCCTATGAAAAATGTACCACTTACCTAAGACAGACTCATATTGGGGGAGTAAAATGAATAACTGTGACTAGTAAAGGAAAATTAGACTTTTGACTAGTTTTGTTAACAAGTGTTTAAATTTAATCAATAGTTTTTCAGAAAAAAATTTGCTTTTCAACAGACAAGGACATCCGCTTGCACTGTTTTGCATCTAGTGGAATGCTCACATTGTTTCTATTCTTAAGTTAATTGTTAGGAGAAACCCTGTTTGTATTTTCACTGCAGTAACTGGAATGTCTTGTTCTTCTGTAAGAACTCCTCAGGATTGTTTGCTTGGCAGCCTCTTAGGCTTTTCAATTAATGTACAAGCAAGATAAGAGTAATCAACTTAAATGTTTACATTGGACATTTCCAATGGTTAGTTCCAATTTACAGTTTTCCAAGGAGCTAGAAAAGACCCTGCACTGTGGACTGAAGTGTGTATCTTGAAAGTTTTTCAGTTGTTAGTGTTCCCATTCAAATTGTGGTACTGAAAACCCTCAAGCACTTAATGATATACCCCAAAACACAGGCAGACTTGTGGATCTCTATTTGCTGCTAATAAAATAACACTGGTGAGATCAGGAGTGATGGGAGCTCAGCTTCTCAGTGCAGCACATCCCTCTCCATTTCTATTCTATTTTCTTCCTGTGAAGGTTATTATCCACATATACTTCATCCTCCTCACAAACACTTTAAATGAGTTCAGTAGCAGCAAACTTCACATCAAGCACATTCAGAATTTCAAGCTGCTTAGACCTAGACTAAAAAGACCAAAAGTGCCTTATTTTTAATGATTTCCTTATTAAAGGAGAGATCACATAACAGGCACTTTATGCTAACATTCAAATACCCCATGTGTGAAGAAATCAGCTTGTAGAGACACAGGCAGTGAGTGCTTGGTACCCAGGTCTCTTTGCAAAACAGAAAACTATTTTCAGGAAACTGTATAAGATCTGAGTTTTCAGCATTTTTACTGCTACATACAGGACATTTTCTCAAGGTAAAAGCTATCAGAAAGGAAAGGAATTTAATTATCAGATAAATAGGAATTGGACACACATTACTACATGGTGCATTAATGTCCATTTATTGCTAAATGTTTTTGAACAATTTAAGCTGGGCACATAACCTATCCTCACTCAGAAGAAGTCTGTATTAAACTCTACAGTGGAACAATAATATGTCTTTTCTCAGGGTGCTGCTTCTTAATACTCTTGCTCATTCTGACTGCAGAAGGGGCTGACAGTGCTCAGCCATTCTCGAGTTATTTTTCCATAATTCTCATTGCCAATTTTGTAAAAAAATTGGCAGAGGATGAAGTAAATGAGGGGTAGTGCTTCAGCAGAAATAGATATCTCAATAATTACCCCAGAAATGGTGTTTGCTTCCATTAAACTCAAACCCTTCTGTGCATTCATTAATATCTTTAACACCCTTCAAATGAGCAATTTCAAAGCTACTGTCTGAAAGTCAGCTATTTTCTCATGTTGTATTTTTGTCCTCTGAGAAATTAAATTTATTCTTCTGTACAGCACCTCTGCTCTCATTGCCTTAAAATGTGCAATGTGTGGTCCAATCATTTGAAAGTGAGTTTGTCTCTATTCCTTTGAATGCTGTTTTATACCCATTCCTCCCAAATTACAACAAACAATGCAGTATGCCAGTTCCAGACTATGCCTTCAAGCAAGAGCCAAATTGACCCATCACAGCAACATTCGAAGAATTTGTAAAGTTCTGACTGAATTCTGACTTAAATATCCCAGTTTGTTGTGGGTCAGATTGCACTTTGTGAAGGAGGTGTTGGTTAGACTTTTGTGTGCCAGCATGTTCTTTGGTAAGGCGTCATTGATGTTACTCCTTGGAGTTTTAGTCTGTATTAAAAAATTTAAATTTTGGTTCTTGTTTCATTATAATTTTCTTATGGTCTCTTTCTAGAGATCATCTCTTATTCAAGTTGTTTCTCTCTGGTCCCATAAAACAGATTCTTAGAAATTCTCTGTTTTGGTATTTAATTTTTTGTTTCCTCAGTAGAATGAAATTAAGTAAAGAAACCTCCTTTCTATTACCATTTCCACAGAACTTTTGACTTATCAGATTTCCTGAATTAATCTTATTAATTAGGATCTCAAATCTGAAAATTATAAAGGTCATGAAAGAAGCCAGAGACAATGACAGTATCTAAGCAATAATAACACCAGAAAAATATCTGCTAATTTTAAAAGACAGGTATAAAATCAAATATGTCATTGGTACAAGCTTGTGATTGTTGATATGATGTGACTGAGAAACCAAACACTGGACATTTGATCCAAAACCTTTGAAGACTTGCTCAATCAATGAAAGTGATTGCATTCGTTTTGAAAGAATGAGGAGACTGTCATGTAAAGTAAGGAGCAAACCCCATTTTTGAGTGACACCCCACCACAAAACTTCTTCAAAAGAAAATTCCTTCTTCTGCAATAAGTTTCTATGTCTGTTAGACATCACACATTGCATAAACAGGAAAGGCTGCTTACCAGGCTTCTGACAAAGAATAATGCCAAACTTGTGTAGAGACAAAGACAAAATGATATTGTAGTTTTTATTTTTATAATTTACAATGCAAATTGTTTTATTTTGACTATGTACAGATGATAAAACCATGCAGTGACCCACATTTAGCTATTGATGTCTAATATGTATGCAGAATTTTAAAGGAGGAAGTCTGACTATATTCATAAAATCCAACCAACCAACCAATGGACCAAATACTTAATTTTCAGGGCCAAAATTTTGTCTGCTGTGCTGTCTATGAATGCAGTGTTGTCTTTGCTCAAACCACTGTGGGAGATTCTTTCTCCATGTCAGAAGTTGTGATGCAGAACAGATGCTGAGACATAATATATCCACCCATAAATCCTTAAACTAAGAGCTGTGACCAGTAATACTCTCTGTGCAGGAGTCTGTGCTCATATACAGTTTCCTTACTCAGAGACCAAATCTGTGTCCCATTTCTGTAACCTTGTGACTGAGAGGTGGAATGCAAACCTGAACTACTCAGTCCCAAAGGAGTTCTATAGTACCCCCAAAATCCCTCAAGGTAGATTGCTTCTACCCTTAAGTAGTAAAATCAGGAGAATTCAGCTCCTTTCTGGAGATCTGGACAACTTGTGCTAGAGATACAATGATGTGAATTTTGTTCCTGTTTGAATATAAAACTCTACAAATTAGGTCTATTCCCAAAGCTCAAGTTCCATTATTAAAATAAGTCAGCTGGAACAGGATCCAGTGTATTAATATTAACATGAGAACACCAGGCCTTCTGTGTTGTATCCGTATTCCCAGAGGTGCAGTCTGTACTCTCGGCACAACTGACAGTCAAATAAAGTCCCTCCTCCCCATTTTTTTCAACTAGTTCAGAAATAGGGAGAATGGTTGATGTATTTTAAGGATGAACTTAGATAGCTGGATAATGCTGAAACTCCTGTCCTAGACTGTGATCTCAGTGTGAAGGACTGTTGTGGAAAAGGGGATCAAGATTCATGCACAAATGCATGGATGACTGATGACAGGTTCACTAGCATCAGAATGGTGTTGGCACTCTCACGAGTGAGTTTCTGAAAGCCTAATCTTGTGGCTGCCTTGAAAAAAAAGTCTTATATGAAGGTATGCAATCAGTATATGGTTTCTGCAATGGGCCCAGATGAAAATGGTATTAAAAATCCTCTTGTTTTAAGGCTTATGCTGCTGAGCATTAATGTACATAATGATTTAAATGAATAATCCATTGTGAGAGAGATTAGAAAATAAACAGGAAACTGTTAAAACTCAGTGAGACCCCATATGAAAAAGCTATAAAAGTAATTCTGAGCACATTCTCATTCAAAACAAAAGCAAATGTGATTCTTTTTCAGGAATTCAGTATGTGTGGGTGGAGGTGGAGAGGTACAGTTTCAGAAAGTGGGAGATGTATAGTGCAGGGGGAAAGGCAGGACAGAGCAGCATTGTAGTGGCCTCTTTCACACAGTCCACAGTTTTGCAGCTGCTTGTATGAACAGATATCCACATGCTAAGCTGCAGTATGTATTTGCTCAAGCTGATGGTACCTACAGTGATTGTATTGCAAGGACAACATTAAGGTTATATGTTGTCGTTAAAGAAATGTTTGCAAGGATTCTTGAAGTGCACATCTAAATACAAAGCAGCATTAGCAAGGGCAGTCTCTTGCCATTACTTTTTCTCTTAGGTTACTGCTTTACACACACCACTCCTAAATCCATTTCTTACAATAGTTTTATGGGGTATCTCTGAATTTGGCCTACTATAACTAAATAGTTACCTATACCAGTACTGTTTTGATTTATCCCTTAAAACTGGTCTAACATGTATTTAATAAACATCTGCTAAGTTTTGAGGCTCTTACTGACAATACTTCACCTCCTGCACACTTCCTCAGAGTTAATTTGACATAATCATCCAGCCTTGTTCAGAGAAAAAAGGTCAGGGGTAAAAAGCTGTTCTCCAGATCATCCAAATAATAATTAAAACTCCCTTGATGTTCAGCATGGCCTCATTTTACCCTAAATCTTTTCTCGGAGAGACTGTTTTCAAACCATCTTGAAATATCCGTGACCATATTTTTCAAATACCAAAAGCAGTGCAGTGCTAACATAAACATGCCCTTATCTAGGACTGCTGAGGATGTATGTGATTTCCTGCGCATATCCTGAGCTTGAATCTGCTCACTCACCAACCCATAAAGTAACATGGCACTTTTGAAATTAAAATAGCAGCATTTAAATAGATTCTTTTAAAACAAGAATACTAAGATATAAATTTATTTGAGATCTTTTGCCTGACTTTTATCTGTGTCAAAAGCAATCCTTGTTGTATTGGAAAATCAGAACAAAAAGAAGATGCTCACACAGAGTAGGAATAATACATAGACAGAGCTGAAATATCTACTGCTGGGCTGAATGGCCAGTAGTGAAAGACATAGTAGCTCCACAAAATCCTGTCTAAACATTAAAAGTGGAGAGGGAATATTTAACATAGTAAGAGATGTCATAGTTGGGGAGAATTGTAAAAAAATTAAGAAAAGTATATATGGAACAAAATATCAGTAAGAACTTGCTGCCCATCATAACCATGCAAGAGTTTGATTTCACTTTTTTTTTCAATGTCTATTTCATTAAGGTCAAGGGAATACAATATATTTGGGTTCAGCTGCTGTATTTGCCATCCAACATTTTGTGGCAATTCCTACACAGATGTACAGAAGAGAGGAAGAATAGTCAGATAACTGTGCATGTGGAAAATTTCAAATCAAATATGAGTGTAAATATTTATTTCCACCAGGATTCTAGACCACCATTTGCCTCTGGATCACTAACACCCTGCAAAGACTTTCATACTGGCCAACTTTCCAGCTATGCAGATTATTCAGATGTTCATTTTCAGCCTTTTCATACATAGGTGGCTGAAGACTTAGACATACCTGTACACAGACTTAAGAGGGAATGTTATGAAAGCAGTTTAAAGAGTAAGACGGCACATTACTAAAATGTAACAATAAGTGTAATGAAACAAGGCTCTAGGATGGTGTGAATACAACCACAAATCGTTCTTCAAACATAGTAAACACAAACATAAGTGCCACATGATGAGCTGCTGCTATTTATGAAGGCATATGTTGCATACAACTTTACCTTCTTACACTCGATATCTTTCTCACCGGGAACTCTTGTGAGACAGAGCCAAGCAAAACCAGCTGTGGGTCTTTTAAAATTCAACATATAAGTTTGGGAGCATCTAAAATGGAAATTAGAGTCTTACCTTTGCAAAGAAGTTAATATGGAAGCTGACATCAGCCTCTTTGCTAATTTACATGCCAAATTCCCAGTTAGCCTCTTTGCTCAGGAAAAAGTCCTATTTCTGTTTGAAGGGCCCCTGAAGAATTCATACCTTCTGTTTTTAAGTGTTTCTGATGATTTCATGTTAGAATGGAGAGAGAAATAATATGACAAATTATATCTGAAATATGAAAGTAAGATATGTTTACATCTGTACGATAGTATAAACATCAGAGAGTAAAATATCCCTTAACAAACATTTTGGATGGGTTAATTATATACGTATAGAAACTCATTAATATAGAAAACCACATGATGACTGGATTTGTTTTTAGCTTATTCTGAAAGCTATGAATCTTATTTCTATTTGAAGCATATTTCACTTTAACATATTTTCTTAGCATTTTATTTTATGTTTAATAATTTCTTATTTTACTGTTTGTATATGTGGCATTTCACACATTACAGGATGAGAAGTTGTCTGCTTGGGAGAGTGTGCAATAAACACCAGATCCTTCTCTTGAAAAATAGTCTTACTGCAAAAGAAAAGAGAAAACACAATTAGAGAGAGATAGCATTAGAGTGAGGGACAAATCAGGCAGAGATATTATGGGGTAAAAGCACAGAAGATACATCAGGAAAGAATCTAGGATCTCATATATAAAGAATGCGGCTCAGTGTCTCTGTGACAAAAAACCTTTTAGGGAAAAAAAACATGCAAGAGACAGACTTTTATATCTCATAATTAGTAACCTCAAGAAGAGGGAGTTTGGAAGACTAGCTGAGAGAAACAGATCATTTAGTGCAAATAATAAATTCAGCCGAGGAGAAGCACTGATTGTTAGAATATGATTGACACTGGCTCTGGAGACAGATGTCCTCCTGCCCTCCCAGCTGGAAGGGCTGACTGGGTGGAGCTTCTTTAGAAAACTGGCTGCTGCCATTGTACAGCTAAAAGAAGAGTGGACATGCAGAGGTAAATTTTCAAAGCAGTGTGTTTATTAACTACCCATTGACAAATAGAGGCAATTGTTCGTGAACCTCCTACACATCCCTTTGAAAACCACCCCGGTTTGTCTGAGGTGATATCTCACCATTTATGTCAGAAAAGGTGGTTTCCAAGATAGAGGTGGGCCTTTCTTGACAATGGATAAAATGGGTGATCTCAGGAACCCTTTGCCTTTTTAAAAAGCCGTGTGAGGTCTCCCATACTACAATTCACATTCAATTTAGTTTTTTCTCTTCTCACAAGATCAAAGAATTATTTGTTATGTCATCACACATGACATGGGTAATGAAAGCTTTGAGAAGCTAGAACTGACAGTTTCCAGCATGGCCTCTAATTCTGTAGCTTTTCGGTATTCTCATTTATATGAGGGCAACATGGGGGAAATGATTAAGAATCCTTCACCTGGCAGTCCTTGAACTCTCACCATTGTGAGCTGAGAACAAGCATAGCCTCACTATTATTAAGCCTTACCCATGTATACTTACAATTAATAGATCATCACTCTTAAGTGTTTCTTCACTATAGATTTGCCAAATGCTTGAGCATTTGTGAACTACTTCTAAATCAAGTAATGTGTAAAGTTTTGAATCCCATTCAAAAATCTCTGGAGTAAACATCACACAATAAAAAAAAAAAAAAAGGATTAATTCAAATTTATAAACAATTCCACTAACTTGTGCTGGAATACATTCATGTCTGAACATGTCTTGACTGTCTGTCAGGAATTTAGTAACATCAGATCATGGCTAAATCTCACATGAAACATGACACAAGAATTTATACTATTTATTATAGGGTATTTTGGTTTTGTTTTTCTTTTTGTTTTAATCTTGTTTTCCCCCTTCTTTTCTTTTGTTCCTGGAAGTCTCTCTAGGGTGTGCAAACAATTATACAAGACCATGCGAAGCAAAACAACAGTCATCAAGGAATGAAGGTGTTATGATTTTTGCTACAGCTAAAATTGTGCACTACACTGTCACATGTGGTGGAAGAACTCTCTTGCCTCTACGTGCATTCTTCTTGTTCTTAGTGTCACAGGAGGAAAAAGATATGAGGTTATAAATTTTCACAGCATTCACCAGCTTAAATGTGATTCAATCAATTACATTTTGGCTGTGGTTTTGAGGTGTGTGTCTAATTCTGCTGATGAGGTTTGTAGTGGCACGGGTGCTACTTGAATTTTTACATGTGCAGTGTTAAATTGTTCTGGGCGTATCTCCAGAAAAAATGGTCTTTGTGTTTGTATTACCTGGAACTGAGCCAATCTGAGTCAGTGCGTGAGATGCAACTCAGAAAAAGAGACTGGGTCTATTGTGCAAATACAGTAGAAAGAAATCCATTTTGAACTGTGATCAGTATTGTGTTGTATGTCAAGTAGGTATATGCATTTCTATTCAAATACCTACAAATGTTTAGAAATCTTCTGCTCTCATACAGAGATGGGAAATCAAATATCAAAATACTTGTTTGAAAATAAATGGAACAATTTGGGAATTAGGATGGTAACAAATTGGGAATTTGAGTGCCATGACACTCAACTTTGACTTTAGCATGAAATATTAAATTATTATGTACCGGTATTCTGCAAGCAAAAGCTTTTGTTTTGTCTCAATTTGATATTACTCTGTGTCTTTCACAGCTGTTGTAACGTGGAAATACAGTTTCATTGCTTCATGGCTTGTTTTTATCTGCACAAGTAGTGTCAACTTCCCATGATAGATAAATTTGTGGAAATTCTGTTAATGTAACATGTAGGAAATTTGAGACCATTATGGGAAGAGTAACAGAAAACCTACAAAGAAGAGGTCTTGGAACAGCTGAGAGCCAACTTTGTTTAACTTTGCTTACTTATAAACATTTTTTAAAGGAAAAAATTGCATCCTAATTAGATGTAATTAAAAATTCGGTCCAGAAAAATATTATCTTTGGTAAGAAATATTTGAACTATTTTGAAGGATTGAGTTCAAAAGTTTATGTTGCTTGCAATAGTATGCCAGTGTACAAAGAATGCCAATTAAAGCTTAATTAAAAGCCAAACACAACCTGCCTTTTACAAAAGTGATGTCCTGGGTAGTTTGAAAACACAGCATAGGAATCTTGGAAAAACAAATGCAGAATTGTATTTTCAAATTAATGTCTTACTTCAGTTAAGTCCTTCAGTATCACAAGACAGTTGACATAGTTGATAGTTTCATATTGTTAGCAATATGAAACGGGATGGAAGGAGCCCTGTTCAGTCACAGACATTACAAGAATATCCTATTATTACATTGAAGGAAGGGGTTGTTTTATTGCAGGCTCACAGCTGAAAAGACACTGGGGGTGTTGTTTCTCAACAATCTTGGGAGACACTCATGGGAGGGCAGTTGCAAGGCTGCTAAGGAAGCTGAGTATTTATGATAAACTCATTTACTATATATTGTTGCCTTCTGTTATGTGAACACAAAAAGTATGAAGAAAGAATACCTGGTTTCTCATGTTTAAAACTAGTATTAGTTTGGGGAATGAACATAACCAGAGAATCTTAATCATCTCTTTCCCATTTTTCATCCCACAAAGATGCTTCCAACAACTTTTCTTTACAAGTTCAAATTTCTTTTACAGAAGCTAAACTGAGAATCATTGAACAGCTCCCAAGTCCATGTTTTTTAATTCCAGTTCCTTTGTGGAAACAGCTTAGCTGCATAATTTGACACAGTCTGAATGTCAGTGCAAGCATACCACAAATACTGAGTGACTGTTTAACCAAAAAAATGTGGAGTGTACTTTGAAAAATTTATTAACAATCTTTCACTCTCAAGCATTTTTATAAACTGTTTCCCAGTGAAAATGAGATGGTCCCTTAAATTGAAAAGTGACTAATTATACAAACTATGTGGCAGAAATGTTTATCATTATAAAAGAAAAACATTTACAGAGCGATTTCAGTAGTTTATAGTAAGGAAAGATAATTAATAGTTTGTTGCTATTCTATGATTTTTCAGTGAGATAATCCATAGCTGGTGGCTTGGGCAATAGTTTCTATTTTTCAGCTCACCAAACAGAAGTAACCTCTACTGGGTTGTTTATCTCAAAAGCAGATATTTTTCTGTTTTTCATTATTCCGATGGTAAAGAGGAAAGATCTTTGTGCTCTGTAGGAAAGCCTTAATGTAGCATATGATCCTAAAGTAACAGCAGATACAGCAGGGAGCTTTTACACCACTCTTATCTTGCACTTAATGCACACAGAGTTTGCAGAAAATACCTCATAATCATGATAAGGGTTATGAAGAAGGATTTTGTAGAAAACAGCACCGTGCTCTGAAAGCCTCTGAGGTCAGGACAGGTCAAGACTGTCCCTTCCAGTCGTGGAAGGGACAGATCCCAGCAAGCAGTGTGCCCTGTGCCCTGGGTGTCCCTGCCCCTGTGCTGGGAAGCAAACTCCTGAGCATGCTCTGGTACTGCTGCTCAAAGTAACAGCAAAATTCAAGTCCCTGGCCCTTGCACTCCAGGTATTCAGACTCTGGTTTGAATGCTTTTTCAGAAGTTAATCTCTACGAGGTCTCTTTCTTCACAAAAACAGGAAGGGGGAAATAGCTTTTAGTGAAAAGTAATAATGATTTTGTCAATATGTGTCTCAGCACTTATCCTTGCTGGCACCAAAAACAGAGCAGTGATTAAAGGTTGTCCCCTCTCTTCCTTTTTCCTCCTCGCTAAATGTCACTGTGCAGTGTGATGTGATGACATGACTCTTGATCTCCTGAGAGAAATCGTATTGCTGATTCATCTTCATTATCCCCTCTTCCAACTGTGCCTGAATTTAGTCCCCCTATGATTTCAGTTTAAATGAATGGAGTTGGCTATAAGCCCTTTGAAGACTGGCTTGCCCATTCTAATGGAGAACATAATGAAAGGACCTGCTTACAGGTTCAAGTGCACAACAATTCTGTGATGGTCAGCAAATCTGTGACAGCATGTCCATTGGTTTAAAACAATGGACAAAAAATGGATGAAAATGCTTGGATGTTAAAGAGAGAGAGAGAGAGATAGAGCTCACAGAACAGTACAAAACTGTCAGTGGTCTGCTTTCAACTGGATGACTGTCTGCAGTGCTGCCAACATTTTTGCATGCAGAAATGGATAACAAAATAGAGTTCAGAAATGAACATCAAAAAACAAAAGAGGTTCAGAAGCTTGCAGTAGAAGGAAGTATTGAAAATATTGGAACTTTAGAAAGGTGACCAGAAAAAGGCGAAAAGGTGACTTATGTACTGAATGATATTCAGAAAATAAAACGGGAGCTCTCGTTTAGTCTTTACAATAAAGTCACCTGACATAAAAGATCAAGGGGCATTTAATGAAAGGCACCAGAACTAACACTTATTAAAGAAAATACCTTTTCTTTATTACCTTGTAAACACTGTTGTAGCAAAATATTACTGAGGCCATGGGCTTAGCAGGATTCCAAGAAGTAGATTTTGTATGGGAACATATGCCATAATGTTAGCTATGAAGGCTTATTTTTGAAGGAAGGTAACCCTTCTGCTCCTCATGAATTAAATAAAGCCATTGGAAGAAACTTTCACTTTATGGTGTGACATGGGGCAGTACTCTCCTGTTTCCATGGAACAGATTTGTCATGGAGTTAGCTGTTCTCTCAGTGATCAGGCCAATGTGTCTTGTGAAGCTGTCACCTCTCAGATGGGAGGTACTGACCTTCAGGTTACATTCAGTAACTAAACTGCTTCTAGTCCAGCACAAAACGTGGCTTAAGGGAAACATTTTCATGTTATATTTCAGCAAAACCAGGGACAGTGCTAGTTTTCCTTGCAAGTTACTTCACTCAGATGAGCCTCAGCAACTTTCCCATGCTGATAGAGATGTGCAGCACTGTTTGACCCACCTCCTTCCTGTTTCAGAAACACTTTTATTTCCCCAGTGGTTTATCAGTTAAAAAGTAAAAAATCCTAACTGAATAATTCTGACTTAAATAATCAAATGCAGACTTGTTAATAACATATACATATATGTTATATGCATATAATATATATTCTCACAGATATACATATAGTTATGCATATACAAATGTGTATTCATACATATATATGTATACTACGTGTGCATGGAAATATATATACACCCAAAAACTTTCCTTCCCTCTAATTTCTTGTCTGCCATTAATAAATACAATGAATTTATATTATATTTCAACTTCATCAATATGAAAAATCACCTTATGATGCATTGACTTTGTAAGCAACTCCTCTGAACACAAGACGGCAGATGTCAAGTGTTGTTTTAGAGAAGTAGGGTGTGCAACCTGAATTCAGTAATCTTTTAAAAAAATAACTCTGTCCCAGAGGAAGAAATTATTTCTCTTGCAAAATCAGCAGTGTCAAGAAACAAATGTTGTGAGATGACAGTTACATAGCTTATTTGTTACGTGGTTTATTTTGAAAGCCTGTCTTTTAATTTTTCTGTTTCTGTAAGGAAAGTCACTACATGCTAGCTGAGATGGAAAAACTGGGCTTTTTGGAACAAGAGTCTAAAATTAAACCTTTTTCTCCCCCCATTTTTTTAAGCTACACACAATTACCTACAGATTTTTTACAACCAATAAGACTCAGAAAAAATTACACTCTTATGGAATCATAAATACATGGAAGGAGAGTCCTTGCTCTTGAGTTCATTTTGGGTTCAAGCCCTTATTTCCCAGTTGGATGAAATTCAATGAGACCTAAAAAAAAACAAACCAACCAAAGTTGCTCTTAAAACAAAGAAGCCTCAAGAAGCAAAACAGTTTAACATTGAATCTCTCTTTCCATAGCAAAAACTCATGCCCAGAGTGCCTATGCCTCCCTTCTAACAACGCAAGGAGGTTTTGAAGGATGTTTATTATTCCCAGGAACAGAGAGCAAGAAAAGATGCCAGCAGCTGGGCAGGTGTCAGGGCTGTCCCCATGCCCTGCTCCAGTGTGTCCCTGCTGCCCCACTCACCCCCAGCAGGAGAATGTGGCCTTGGCTCATCTCACACAGCCACTCTCCCCTACTTGGGCAGAGCCTCATACATCAGCTGTGGTCTGGGCTGCTGCATTAGCATTTTTTATTTTGACAAACCCAGACAACTTCTCCACTCATTCTGTTCCCTTTCTGTTTCCTGTTATGAAAGATGATTGTGAATTGGTATGCACTACTTTTTTAAAATCATCATTCTCAATTTTCTCTGCACTCACATCCCTCCCTTTCCTCTCAAACTGAAAAATAAAAAAAAAAAAAATGGCCCATTGGTCCTCTCACCTCTCATTTGTGAAGAGAATAACTGAGTGGTCATGTGGTTTTGTGCCTTGAATTTACACGTGTGTGGGCATTGTGCCACGCCAGACACCCAACAGCGTTACCTCCTGCATGACCACCCTACAGCCTGATTTTTAATGGCCAGGGATTACTTGAAAAGCCTTCCAAAGGTCCTTCTGAGCATGGACAATCCAGCTAGAAGGGTGGATTTTCACAAGGCTCTGAACTTCAGCTCAGTGCTGAATTTAATACTTTGTACACAGAGAAGGATGATGGGGTTGATGGAAGGACAAAAGCAGGGACAACTGTGATGACTACCCCCAGCCCCTGATGATGGGGTTGATGTGCAGTCATGCTGGATGCTTCTGAAGCAAAACAGATGAGGAACAGCACAACAGGTTTGACCTAGTGGTGTTCCTGATCTTGCTTCCCATTAAATTCATGACATAGAAGTTAGATAATACAGAAGAGAGAAGATAATAACCTAGGGAAAGGAATGGAAGAAAGGGGCATTGACACTATCCTGGTTGCTTTATCAGCATGAGCCAATGAGGACTGAGGGTATTCTCAGGTGATCTATTTTCTTAAGAGCTTCAGGGTTTCCCAGGTTCAGGCATGTGAAAATTACCATGTTAGAGCTGATTTTGTCTCTTGTAATGCCCAGTGTTGAACAGTGATGATGAAAAAGGATGCATACAAATCTACAGGGGTCCAGACCCTTTGATACTTCAGAAATATTTTTTACTGTATTTTTAAAATTTCTTTTATTATTTTAATACCAGTATTTTTTACTAGTTTGTGACTCAGAACATAAACATTTATAGTCTTCTCCCTTTGCTGATTTCTTTTAATAATTCTGCACTTTTTTTTTTTTTCAGACAAAGGCCACATCAGTGGAATGTATGATGATACAGTGTGAGCTAAGTTTATCATGACAAAAGATACATCAGTTTGATGTATTAACCCAGCACTACCTCGGAGGCAGTGAATAATTAGTGAACCCTGGCAATGAACAATATAAACTTAACCACAGAGATAGTTGGTGTTATCATCTTGTGTTTCTGTAATGCAGAAAGGACACCAGGTTATCATGATTATAGCAGCAGGAGAGTTTGTAGAATGAGCTCATGTGTAAATAGTTGCTCAAAAACACTGTGAACATTTATGAGACTCATTATTTATCATTAATTATTTAACTGCAGGTCCCTGTGTGGGCAGTGAAATCCTGCTGATTTACTACTTATCAGGAATAAATTACCACTTACAACTTGGGGTTTTCATGCTTTTCCTTTTGTCATCATAAATAAACTAAACTAATAAGACTGTTTCCTTCTTAGTATTAAACTGACTGCTGGCAAGAGGCTTTTTGGCAAGTGACCTAATATGAGGCAAAATATAGGAAAGTGAAAAATTGTGTATTTTTATGAAAGCTCAGATTGTTTGCAATAGATCTGAGAACTCAGCAAGGGATCAGTATTTGCTTACATTTACAACGTGTTTGCACAGATTTTTGAAACTGCTCATCAGCCACAATTAAAGCCAGATTTTTTTTCTGAGGAGCAGTTTCAAATTTGCCAGCTAACTAAAGTTATTTTAGTACCTAATTGAGGACCAATAGCGAAATTCCTATTTTGGGATCCCTCTGATTCTCAAAACTGCAGCTCAGCTCTCTAATCCTTAAGGTTCCTCTGTTGCTGGCAGCAAGTCACTGAAGATGCTGCTGGGGGCCACAATAGAAGTAAATCCTAATATCCTGAGATAGCTTTCAGCCCTTCTTCATGCTTCAGCCTCAGAAGGATTCCAACCCCAGGTAGTCCTCAGTGCATCCTGGGCAGGTCTCCAGGAGGAGGGATGGCAGCACTGCACTGCTCTGTGCCCCAGACACCCAGTGCTGCACACATCCCTCGCTCATTTGCACAAACATGCTGCATGTGCACAGAAATTCGGGTTATCCCAAAGCCCAGAAGCCAGGCGCTCTGCAGCCAAGAAGGCAGCTCTGGTTTGCTGCACTCGGCCAGGACGGCTCAGGAGCCAGCCCAGGGCTGAGCCCTGCCAGGACTCGCAGCCACCCTGAGAGCGCACCCGTGCTGAGGTAGGAGAGCTGCTGTGGTTGGTAACACATCTCCAGACCTGGCTGCCAACCTCTGCTAGCCCAGAAGGGTGTTTGAACAGCTACCCCACCTAAATCTCTGACCCTTTACAGGTGGGCCTCCCCTAATATGACTACGACCCCCTGTGATGGGCTCTTTGATACGTGAAATAGGCAGGTTTTATAAAGAGGCTCAATTTTGCCTCTGTGGAACCCAAGGGTCTGTTTTATCTGAGCCAAACATTGTGTTTGAAAATGTGGTGTCATCTACATTTATTTTCTTTTATATATATATATGAAAAATATGTATACCTACCATGTATGCAGTATACATATATTTTTACATGTGTATACATTATATATTTTTAATTTATTTTTATGTACACTGACAGATACAAATACACACACAATTGTATGAAATTCTGGTCCATCAGATTTAAACTTGTTCCAGGCATGGGTGAAATACCTTTTTCATTCTACACTAGCTTTTCATGCACAGCTTTATAATTTCTGTGTCAACTACTGCCTATTCTGATGCATTGTTCAAAAAACCTAGGTCAAAAACTCATCTCAAGAAATTTCTCTTACCTTGTAAAACTTGAGAAATCAAGGAGTAAACTAGATGTTGCATTTTAATAGTGTTATTCACACATAAATTTTAAAAGGTGTATTTTTAGTTTAACAGACATGTTAATAATAAATCAAATATTCTACATCTGACTCAGTGGCATGTTACAACACTTAGGAATTAAATAGCAACTCTGCAAAATGAGAGCCTACTTATTTAGGACAACTTGCAAGATACTTGCAAAGTATGTTACTCAAAAATTTTTTTTCATTTGTGGTCGGTGTTTTAAAATCTAATTTAATTATATACCTGTAGGAGGAAGTGGCAAGCTTTACATAATTGAAATAAAAATGTCATTTTTGGGACTAATTATATGTATAAAATTTTTTGGGTCTTCATCAAGTATGTGTCCATAGTGTGTCAGAATGAACATTGGCAGTATTATCTTAAAAGAAAAAAATGTCGCCAAAATGTACTGGAAAATGAGATTTTAAAAAGCAGCCTTAAAAGATCATTTGTGATATTTCTATTGCTGAATTTCATCTATTTTCTTCATGTTGATCAGAAAGTTTTGAGGCCCTACTTTTCTTCTGGTAAATTCCAAATGCAGACATAGCTAAGGGAAAGCAAAACCTGGTAAGTGACTTTTAGCCACTTGCAAATGCAGGGGTTTCAGCCCATTCTGTACTCACATGCATGCTGATGTGGGTACCTCTTTCTTATTACCTGTGAAGATGCACACAGGCCATCCCTGTAGAGTTTCTCCTCCCACCACAGTCAAATTGATGTGAAAGGTCTTGCCAGTGGGTTATTTAAATCCTGATATTCTGTTCTGGCTTGTCAAGAATGCAGGGTATAAATCTCTTGGCACTCATCTTTCTGCACTGCCCACTAAAATTTTCTACTACTTCTGTCTGTCCTCATGACATTTCCTGGAGAGCTTAAACAGAAAGTGCTAATTATTAATTTAGGGCTAGATTCTGGCTCCTACAGCCAGAGGCATGCTGCAGGGAATGCAAAGGGACTCCAAATTGTTATATGCACGTTCCCTACCACTGAGATCCCCACACAGCCACTCCTTGACTCACGTTAGGAAACCTTCACGACTCTCTTTAATCAAACCTTTCCACATCGATTTTTATTTCAGATTGCAAATAAAAAATCAGATCGTTAAAGTTTGAAATTATTTTTGTTTTCAAACATGTAAGTACATTTGCTCAGTTTGAACAATAGATTGGATTAATCACTGGTGAGAGTTTTTTTTCACATCACAGGGGGGATTTAGCTCTAGGAAAGAAATGTTTCATCATTTTGAAGCCCAGTAAGGCTCAGTGTTATTATGTCAGTATAACAGGTTAACTGAGGCATAAAGGTGAAGTGACTTGCCTAAGGTCATGCGATAGATCAGTGGTAGAACTGTAAATCATAGAACTGTGTACAGAATCATTTAAATCCATGAAAAATGCCTTGTTCCATAAGATTTTCTTACTTCCTCTTGTCAAGTATAAATAGCTTAGGCTTTCTTTGGCAGGCAGAAAGTCCTCTACTCTTTCACTTAATAGATTCCCAAGATAAAGTGTATTCACTGACCTGGCTCTAACAGGAAAACTCTCCGGCCAAACAGAAAGAGACTGTTTTGTTCAAAATACTCCTTGAATTTCCTGCAACTTCACCATGGATTGACTTGCACATTTTTGCAAATCTACTTATTTGTTAGGTAGTCCATTGCTCTTATTTCCCTTGCCATCAAGTCTCCTCCTCCAGCAGTGTCCCTTCCTACTTCTCTGCTGTATGAATTACTCTCTGCATTAACAGTTTTTCCTGTAATAGACTCTTCATTTACAGCCACACGCTTAATGCATGTTATGGTAAATCAGAGGTACTGGTTATGCACAGCTTATGAATTGTGAGGGAATAATCCCCCTAAACATATGAAAAAGCCCTCTGGCTTTCATCATCTCCCCCTTTCAATCTTTCTCAAGTTCTTCCTCTGAAAACGTGTCTGCTCAAGTGTTGTTTGAGACAGTGAAGATGGAGTGAGTAATCTACAGCTGAAAACTGTTAATTTGATAATACTTAAAACGTCAAATATTTATACAGTTGTATATATTTCATGGTATTCTCTTTTGTCTCTGCCTTTTGAACAAACCAGGTACGTGCATTGAACTCATTGAACTCATTTCTTTTTTAATTTGCTCAAGAAGTTGATGCCATAAAGCGGAACACGGTGTGAACATGTCAGCTTTCAACAAAAATGGTTCTTCACATGGTAGAGAGAAGAAAGCTCCACGAGTCTTCTCTAGTGTAAAGTCATTGGTATGAATTAATGGCATCTTGATGGTGTAGTGTTTTAATTTTCTCATTAGGAAAGAAAGGTGTATAAACAAAGCCTTGAGGAGGCCAAACAAGTAGAAAGTAGGTATCAGAGATGCCCACTCTTCTCTCGGTCCCCCTGTGCCCATGCCAGGCAAGGCTGATGGGTCAAGGCACCTGAGGATGCCTGGCTCCACCAGAGCAGTTTTAACAAAGAGGTCCAGGTTATCTGAATGGTCAGTGTGTGGCTGGGTCAGGGGGGTCAGCAGATGCTAGGAAGGAGCTAGAAGAAATGCTTGATTACCTCTTCCCTTTGCCAAAATTCAAGTTTGATTCAGAAAGTGGGGACCATTTTATTTGTTTTGTGGTTTCTGACTGCTGAAGGAACTTTGAGTGAAATATGCTGGTTTTGTTCTTTGTCAGCACAACTTGACATTTTTTCACCCCTCTGTATTATCAGGCACATATTTATCTCTCCAGGATTAGTCTGTTGTAATGATTTTATCTTAGACCACTTGGAAAATGAAAGCACTGCAGAATGCTGATACATGGAACTTACACTGATAGCAACAAAACAAACTGTTTGTATTTAATGGAATTGGCTTGAAGCTATGCAGTCCTTAGTATTTTGAAGCTTACATCAGAGGCCACATTTCTCCTATTGAGATAAAGCCACAGTTATGGATGGCAGAACTGCTCAAACTATCATTCCTCTGGTAATAATATAAACGGGCATTTTCACAAATAATTTTATAGGGAATTATTGACTATAGAAATTTGTCAAGACAGGTCAATCACAGAATTTATTTCTTCATGCACTGGTGAAAAAAAAGAACACTTATGGAAAAGAGCTGATTATTCTTTTCTCCATGTGTGACTTGTAGGCAGAGAGAGAGAGAGAATGCTGGCAAAAAACAGGAAGTATTTTTTCAGGTGCTTCGTACATCACAGAAATAACAAATTGAGGAAATTACTCACATTAGTAAGCTTGGCACCACATGCTGAACTATTCTTTAAGTTGTTTATTCTAAGGCAAACAAAGAATGAAGTTTATATTGCATCACTTGATAATATTACAAAGGTGGGCTTCATTCCCTTCTTGCAGCCTGAGCCTTACACTATTATTGTCAATGAAATCCTAATGAAACTGTAATCCTTTATTCTGTGTGTTTGGTTTGTATTAAAAGCTACTGGTAATGGAAGGTATTTAGAAATATCTGTGCCAGAGGAATAGGTTTGCATGAAAATGCACCTTGCAGCAGACAAAGGGAAAAAATTTGGATGACTCCCCAGGAATCTCAGCCTTGGCTGAAACACAGATGAGATGCCATTCACATTGAGAAATTGCTCTAGGTTTAGGTATAGTCAAAAGCAAACTTTACAAGCCCCATATAAAAAGCTGTGCTGCTGTACAACATGTACACCCATTATTTGTCATTTTGAAAGCAGTTTTAATTTGCCTGACCTATACCAACAAAGCCAGGGATTCAGAGCTCAAGAAATCCGTATTTTAATGTTTATGAGGATCCTGGGTCCCAGTATTGTTCTAATGTTTAATATTTATCCATGCTGTTTAGTGACAGAGGAATTTCCAATTAGAGGCAAAAAACCCAGTTATATCATTTTTGTTTAAACTTCAACACCTTTTGGAATAATTTGCAAAGTTACTGGTCTATGGAGAGGAGTTCTCTGATGTGATATGTTCAATTTCAGCAGCATTTTAAAAAATACACATTGACCAGATTACTATTCAACCTTATATACGGTGTACAAGATGAAATAGCTGTGTTTTTAGGAGCCATAGTGAGTCAAAAAATACATTTTGACAGCACTAATTTTTTTGAAAATTCAGGCTGAATTAGAAACATGTAACATCTACCAAAAATTATGAAAAACAGTCTGAATGTCTACTCTTTTGTAACTTCTCACAAAATCACCAAACATTTAAGATGACTAGGTTCTTTCCCCACTTCCCTGAAGGGAAATATCTATTTTTCACAAGAAAACTTAGTAAATTAAAATTTGTGTTAAGAGAGGTGTTCTGGTTTTATTTAACAACTTAATCACTAAAGGAAAGATGATAACTTATTCTCATGACTTTAAAACCTCTAAATTTTGCGCTGCTCTCCAATGTTCTGTAAAGTAGTCCTTTGCCTCATGGGAGATACCTGCTATCATAATAAACAAATAAAAAATTAATGCTCAGAATTCATGCATAATAAAGTTATCCAGATAGGAAATGGAGACAAGCCACTTTTTGTACCAGAACTTCAGTTTCTCATGCAGAGGGACTGACAAGTCGTTATGTCTGAAATCCCAGACGGTTTCTCTGGAGCTATGACTTGCACTAAGCTTTAACAAGAGAAAAGCAGAAAAACCCCTTTAAATTGCAGGGTTTTTTTATTCCCAGTGGAATGACTGTAATAGAAATAGCAACAATAATAAATTATATTCTCTTAGTGCATTGACTGAACATATCCTCTAGAGATGCAGTGTGGTATTTGCATCATGTTGTAGTCAGAAAGAAGCTGGTGCGTTTTCTTCAGAAACTAAGTTCTTTTCTACATACCTATGTGTGTAATTAATATCTTTTCCTCAGACATCTTCTCAGATTAGTCTGTGGTGAGGCCTAACTTGGAAAGCTCTCCTTAAAGACTCATTACTGTTATGCCTGGAACCCTCTCCCCAGTCTCCTCTTACCATGATATTTCTATTCATTATGTGAGAATTCAAGCTTTCTTCCAAGCCAGAGCTTTATATGTGTCAGAGCCACTGGAGGGTAAAGCTCACCCTCTACCAGTCCTCCTTCCTCACTTCCAGCTTTGCCTTTTCTTTGTTCTTGTTACGATGTCTCTGTAATTCACTCTTCTAAATGGCATGACAGTTTAATTAGGAACTATCCCCCATTTTACTTCTCTAAAGACACAGGGATCATGCTGCTCTATTTGTGAAGGTTTAGTAGGTTTTCCTTAACTTTCAGCTCCCTGTACTTTCCTAGGAGTGTTGCAGGAAGAAGAGCTCAGGCCTTCACACGTGTCTAGGTTGGGTGGTGACTGCTCCTTACAGGTCCCCACACTGTATGGTTGTCATTTAAAAAATTTCACCTCATGGTTTCTATTGTAGGGAAAAACTGTTCCAATAGGATTAGTGGAGGATTTGTGTGGGATAGGAAGGGGGGGAAAAATAAACTGGTTTCCTTATCTTACAAATAATAGGTCAACTGCAGTGAAGAAATAGTCTGGAATTTCCAAAAGGGAGGTAGAGTAGGGTGTAGTCCTTTTCTGTGCCTTGAAGCTCCAGAGCAATTTTATCTTGTCAAAGCATGGTAATCTCAGTTGTGCCTACAAAGCATGACTGAGCCCTGACATTCAAAGTTGCTCTAAGCAGGGAATCTGCCCTTGTTCAATATGTTAAATATTGTGCCCTCTGCATTTTTCTATAAATAATTGACTGAGTTTTAAAAAGGAAATTCTTTGTGAACTAGTGGGAAAAAAAAAAGATAGGAAAATACTAGCAAGAAACAAGGAGGAATTTAGAGTGGAAGTTTGCACAGCTAAGATTTATGAAATGCAGTTAATAATACTTCATCTTGCACAAACATGTTGATTGACTGGCCTCCCTGGATTTGAGTTGGGGGCCAGGGAGAGCACCTTTCTGCAGTCAGTGTGAAAAATAAAACATGTCAATAATTATAGTAATGATGCAAAGAGCTGGGGATGCAATGTAAAAATTCATATTAAATCAAAGTCAAAAGTGCCTCTTGGCCTGGCCTGTTAATGCTTTCTGCAACCGTAAAATTTGGCTGCACTTGTGCAATACAATACTGGTGAGAAAACGCTATGATTATTACCATGCTCTCAGAAGACAAATCCTAAAGCTGAACAACCAAGGTATGTAAAGCAATGGCAATTTATTTTCCTAACCAGCACAGAAACACAAAAGTACAGAAAAAACCATACTCCCAGCCTCCTATGATTAAAAAAACAAGAGAGATGTGTTTATGTAAATGGTGGAGAAATCCTAAAATGTTTCACCTGGCAAATGTCCCAAAAGGGAAGGCCCAGAAACCATTTCTCCTTGTCTAGTTCTTGGCAGGAGGTTTGCTGGCTTTCGTTTTACCCCATGGAGATTATACTTCTTCATTTTAGGGGAGGCCACAGGGCAACCCTGCTGATAAAAGAAACAAATGCCAACCTCATCCTCTTGATGTACGCCCCAAGATGTACACAAATTAGAAGCCAGAGTAAAGAGTTCAAAGTCCCCAGCATCCCTCTGACCTTTCTATCCCCCTTCTCTGGCCTCTCCTACAGTTCAGACAGGTAGAGTCCAAGTTTTGTCCCCTCCCTCAACCACACACTTTGCAACACACAAAAAAAATTGTCCAAAATACTATGGTTATGTTTCCTCCTAAAGCCAGTGACCTTATAAAATGGGCTTAAATATATAGAAAGGCTTCCTGCTGCTAATCTTTTTTTGCCTTTTCTAATCCTTTGCTTGTGCACAGAAAGGCACACATAGTGCTTTCTGGATGACAGAGTGATCCTGAAGGACATACAGATTTTCAGGAAGAGCTTGGTAGTT
Source organism: Daphoenositta chrysoptera (assembly GCA_013397915.1). Lineage (NCBI taxonomy): Eukaryota > Metazoa > Chordata > Aves > Passeriformes > Daphoenositta > Daphoenositta chrysoptera. Next base: position 184,898 of record VZRO01000695.1, on the reverse strand, counting down.
TCAGACAGAGACAGCCTACAGCTGTACTCCCTCCATCACCTCTTCTCTGCTTTGCCTGCTATGACTACTGTTACTGTCCCAGTAAATCTAGGCAGCTGATGTAACCCACCAAAAGAGAAAGCTGTTGGTTGTTTTTTTTTTCCTGATAAAGTTGATTAAATGAAAGTTTGTGCTTTCCTCAACAATTTAAGGTTATGGAAGTCTTAGAGATCTTGTTGCTGTTATGATTGCTGTTTAAAGACCGTCCCTCTTAACAGATTGTTTTTTGTCTTAAGTGTTCTATAACTGAAGGAAAATTCTTGCATGTTGTCTTGAAGACACATCCATTTAAGTCCAGAAGTGCTTATCAGCCTCCCAGTAATACACTGTTATATACTTCTTTTCCTATGCTTTTTTCAACAGCATATGGCCTGTTTGAAACCTATGGAGTTGATATTTCATAGTGGTTGTGAAGGGGCATGTGAAACTCCTGTGAAATACTGTATCATTAAATGCAGTGTGTCAAAATAATGTAAATCTGTAGAGCTAGTCACTGGTGGTATGAAAAGTGAAAGGTGCAACTGCTGAATTTCCTCCCTGGTTTACTCTGCAGCTCTCACTTGCATGAGTAATATTTGCTGATGTGAACTCCCTTTCCAGATCTATCAGGAATTTGACATGAAGGTCTCTGTAATGAGATGATAATGACAGGCTCAGCAGAACAGTATAAATTGAAGCATATACTGAACTAATTGGATCATCAGCATTTTCGTTTTATATTATTATTGATAAAGACCGATTAGGAGAGGAATGTGCTTTGAGTTATTCACATACACTATGTACAGAGACCAATATTTATTCTTTTTAGTGTATATACTGGGTTGTCTAGCTGTCTACAGCAACAAACAACCATACTTTAGCTTTTCTTTTCAGAAAGAGGCTTTGAGGAAAAAAAATTGAGAGGCCAAAGATGTTGTACCTGGTCACATCCAGGGATTGGTGGTCAATGGCTCCATGTCCAGATGGACAAAAGTGATGAGTGGTGTCCTCTGGGGGGTTGTGCTGGGACCATTACTGTTTAATATATTCATCAATGACACAGGCAGTGGGATGGAGTGCACCCTCAGTGGGTTTGCAGACACCAAGCTGAGTGGTGTGGCTGACTCACCTGAGGGAAGCAGTGCCATCCAGAGGGACCTGGGCAAGACCAAGAAGGGGGCACATGTGCACCTGAGGTTCAGCAAGGCCAAGTGCAAGGCCTTGAACACAGGTCAGGCAACCTCTGGTATGAATATTGGCTGGGGGATAAAGAGGTTGAGAGCAGCCCTGCAGAGGAGGACTTGTAGGTACTTATGGATAAAAAACTGGACTTGAGCTGGCAATGTACATTTGCACCTCAGAAAACCAACTTAATCCTGAATGCACCAAAAGAAGCGTGGCCATCAGGTTGGGGGAGGGGATGTTCCCCTCCCTCTTCACTCTGGTTGGTTCCTGGAGTACTGCATCCAGCTCTGGAGTCCTCAGCACAGGAAAGACGTGGACCTGTTGGAGCAGGTCTGGAGGAGGGCCATGAGATGATCAGAGAGTGGGAGCACCTCTCCTATGAGGGAAGACTCAGAGAGCTGGTGCTGTTCAGCCTTGAGAACTTATACCAGTCTCCCAGTACCTAAAGGGGACTTATAAGAAATGAGGACAGACTTTTTAGCAGGGCTAAAAGTAGTGATAGGACAACTTGCAATGATTTACAAATAAAAGAAGGTAGATTCAGACTAGATAAAAGAAGGATTTTTTTTATTAATGAGGTAGTGAAACACTGGAACAGGTAGTCCAGAGAGGTGGTAGATCCTCCCTCCTTGGAAACATTCAAGGTTAGGTTGGATGGGGCTCTGAGCAACTTGATCTAGTTGAAGATATCTCTGCTCATTGCGAGGGGCTGGGAGAAGATGATCTTGAAAGGTCCCTTTCAACCCAAACCATTCTAAGATTCGAGTTCAAAAAGGTATTTCTGAATGAGTTACTGGATGTTTACTTTTGCCTCTAATGTGGCCTTATTAGAAAAGATCTCTAAAGTGAAATAGTGGGTGCAAAGGATCCATGTCCACACCATGGATTTCATGAATATTGATTTCAAACCATTTTTTAATCTGAACTGGGGAACTTATTTCCCTTTAGGTGTCATTAGGTGTGATTTTGGAGCATACCTTCTCATTTAGTTTTATCTTCAAGGAATCCAGATTGCTCTCACTGATAAAATAATCCATTAAAATTAACCAATTTGGATAATTTTCAACCACTTGCTTCAAAATCACTCTATTCATCTGAACTAACAAAATTATTGGACACACCTATGAAGAAGTGTACGTAATATAATATAGCAATATATACATGTAATGTGTATATAATAACATCTATGTGTGTGCTGTCTATGTGGCAACACAGAATGTGTTCATATTAAATATTTATTGTGTGCCTGAGCCTGATTTAACATCCTATTGAGCCTTGTGGCCCACTGTGTTTGCATTAGGACACTGCTTTAACTTGCTGTCTTTTTGCTGAGACTGAATCTTTGTGGGGGACCTATGCAACCATTGCACCAGTAGAGAAGAATGGTATCTAACAGATATGTTTCAAACAAAGGTTGAAAGATAACTCACCCATGAAGGCACCCACTTCTTCTGGCAGGCAGCAATTAGCACCACATCCTCTTAACAATCAGCTGTTTGCAACTTTTGAGTGATTCACTGTTGTGCTCCAGGTGGGAGAGAGATGAGGCTTCCTGGGGAGAATGGGCTGCCTTCAGACATCTGATTTTCCAGGGATGTCCAGGGAGAGTCAGAGGAGGCACTAGAACAACACCAAACGATTAAGTCAATTACCCAGAAGTGGGGACTCTGCATGTGACCAAAATACTGAACAAATGTACCAAAAAAATTGAAGCTTCCTTGAGACTTCACTCTCCATTCCAAACTTTTGTCAGCATTGGTTAACCAGTAAGAGTTGGGAAAATTTCAGTAACTAAAAGGAAAAGCAGTCAAAATTTAGGATCTATTTGCAACCACCACCTTAGTTTTGGTCACTGGCAAATAATCTTAGCTACTTCTGCTATTACTAGTCTATCTATAAACTTATACCAAACTCTGCAACTGTCCAGCACATAATGTTTATGATACAGACTGTGTGATACTAGATATCACATGCATATCCAGACATATTGTCTCCAACAGAATTTCCCTCTAAATGCTCTGGAAAATGCTCTCCCCAAATACTAACTGTGTAATGGACACAAAAGTTAAACCTACAGTCTTGGTAAATACTTCAAAATTCCACTAAACTTCTGAAGCTACGCCTTATCAAAAACATATTGTGAATTCCTACTATGGAAATATTTAATATAGCAGATTTGGTTAATTATTACAGGAAGCTGTGGGGAAGATTTTGTGGCCTGCTAAATAAAATTACTGCTTTTCTTATTAACTGGGTGCAGTTAATCAATTGGATAAAACTTTGGGGAGTCTAAAAAAGAAAGCTGGATTTGAGAGAGTTTATATTAACCATGATGAGAGAGCTGCAGTTGCTGCTCATTTCTGTTTTAATGGATGATGATCAGCAATTTGGGAATCATCTGGTTGACAAAACAAAGAGGAGAAAAACCCATGAACTTATGTCTGCTATATGATTACCTGAATTAAGACTACCTTCAAAACTGTCAGTTGAAAACAAAACTTTCAGATAAGTTGCATGTCTTTAAGGGTCAATTTCTTTTTCGTGAGGATGGACACAATATTTAAAAAAATGCTGCAGAATATTATTAAAAAACTGGTCCTGTAGCTAAGCACTAAGAATCATCCAAATATGCTTTAATTTCTGCTTTAATTTTTTTTCCCAGGTTTGATACAGTTTGTATTTTAAGTCTTAATTTAACGTCAATTTTCTAAACTAACTGAAAAGTATTTCTGTAAAACTACATCTGTTCTGCTACAATCTGTTCTACTGCTATCTGTTCAACCACTACATGTTCTGCTGAACACTGTCGCCTTCACAGAGCGCTGTGCTTCAAAATTGCAGCACCTGTAGGACGAAATGCACTCCTCCCATCATATATCTTCATTAAGAAAGCATTTTATTTTAAAATCATTCCCAAAGACCGAAGCAATAGGATTTATGTCCTTAAGTAGAAGGTGAGCAGTATTATGTGGGGACAGCCCCTTTGTGGGTGTTTGTACAAGGCCTGTTCTGGGGGCAGATTTGGTTTCCATAAAAAAAAAGATGCCCTTTAGATTTCTTTCTAATTCTTCTTTTACAGCTTATGCAGCACCTTTGCATCACTGTATTTAGATGTTGATGATGATCCAACATTACACACATCTCATTAATTACCCCAACTCCAGTTAACTTGGTCAGCTACTTGGTGATAACACCAAAACTATGTTTTTAGTCATAATATGCAATCAAACCATTGAAATAGGGCAGTGCTTTATTACAGACTCTGTTTCAGGCTAAGAAATATCTCATTAGTATATTAGTGTTAATTAGCAGGAGTGAACCAGAGAGTGTAAATCATGAGTGCTGAGTTGAGGGGCAGTCAGGGGTTTATCTGATTGCATGTCAGGAAAGATAGGATTCACTAAGCATTGCTTCTGTGTACCAAAATTCTTCTGTAGCCAAAAGACTTAGGGGAAAATTCAAAATTAACTAGAAAACAATAAGAGAAGGTTAGTTTTTCCTATTTTTCTATTGGGGAAAAGATAGTAATTTTTGTACAGAAGTGAAGAGCTTGCAGAAGTTAATATTTAAATCAGTCCAAATATGGGAAGAAGCGAGTGGATGAATCAGAAAAAATTATAATTGTGTTTACTATGAAGAGATAAGTAGTCTGGCTTTACCAGGTTCAGCAAGTCTAGTATATAAAACATAAGTAGCAAATAACAAACAGGGCAAATCTGCCCTTTTGCAACCTACATAAAATATCAAGCTTACTCCTCTGATTGCCGTTCTGGAGAACAATTCCTTCAAGTTAAGAAGTAAAACATAACAATTGATGTAATAAATCTACACAAAACACAATGTTCACTTTTTAACTTCACAGGAAGAAATTATGGAACCCGTGGTAAACCAAGAAAAGACCCAGAGTAATCAAGGACCTTGCATCAATACAAAGCTGTTGTTGGAGTTCAGTTAAATCAAAGTGGAAAAGGCAATTGTTTTTCACAGTGACATAGTCCAAAGTATCCACATAAAGCTTTTCTGGCATCCTCAATTAACTGCATTTTGTGCTGTTATTATTTTGGTTTTCAATATTCCTGTTGTGATATGAATCACTGACAGGCCTTGGGAAAAGCTGAACGGGACACAAGAGCTCTTGGAGAGCTATTCTATAGTATAAATAAGTCCCATTTAATCCAGAGATCATTTCTTTTTGCAGTAGCAACTGCAGAATTCCTTCGTGAAAGCAAAAAATCCCACCTTGACTCCCTCTGCGTTGGGTTCACCCCCACTGCAGCTGGAGGCTCTGTTGCTGTACCAGGAAATTAAAGGCAGTAGGTTGGAAATGCTGAATGCTGTAGCAAGGAGGACTTAAGACACAGACAGTAAACCACAGCAGCAAGCTGTTTTGTGCTAGAATGAAGGAAATATGAAATTAAATTCATAGATGTGGGAACCCGGAATGCAGGGAGTATTTCCCTGCCTGTTTTGAAGGGTTACCCCCCCGGACAACACTGTATTTGACCTTTATCCATGGAGAAAACTGCCAACTCTTTGGGAAGAACTAGAATCTACTCTAGTGAGAACTAAATGATAGAATGTTATGTAAGGTTATCACAGGGTGAAAAATCTAAAGGTGTTGGGTTTATTAATGTAGTAAATAGATAAAAAGCAAAAACTCCAAGATGGAGGATTGTTGTTGTTTCTAGACTTTCTTCTTTTCTAGTATGCCATATTCTGCAGTAGAAGATGTCTGAAGCTTTTGGGTGAAAAATTCCGCAGTTCCTGTATATGTGACAAAAACATTTGTCTAACATTGGTAGAAAAGTGAAAATATCTTCCGTTTTAAGTTTTAATTGGATGATTTACCTTTAAGAAGGCAGTGTTATCTTGATAAGGGGGCATTCTGCTGCATTCTTGGTTGTGTGCTATGTCTGGGTCATGCTAGTGACCTTACTTCTCTGATAAGACTTAATAAACTATCTTAAAGCAGAGAGTGCTGAAAGTTTCTTTAAAATCACTCCCCCATCAGAGGACAGCCTGGCTTAAGACACAGATAAGTCTGGGGCAGGGGTCCACATAGCTGCTACTATAAGACAAAATACCTGCTTTGACTGCTAAAGAAAGACATGTCCTTTTGTTGGAGGATGTGACCTACTGGTCACAACTGGATCAGGGATGTATGTGGGTCCCATGTAACGGGAAGGGTGATAAGAACACGTATTCTGTGGAAAATAATTACATCATAGAGGAAGCCTGAGAGCACCTCATCACTAAAAGCAGTATTGCCCCATGGTTAGAACTTCCCCACATTGGCCAACAATGAGCACTTGGCTCCTGAGCCTGCCTCAAGAGCGAGCACTCCAATTGCTGAGTTCCTGGGTGGGGAATCTAGGGAGGAAAGGACCACCTTACACTGCTGATTGGGAAAATGCACTGAAAACCTCATCCTCAGTGAGCCCGGTTGGCACAATTTTAGTACAAGATTTGGCAGGTGCCCAGTGTCCAAGAGCATTGCATTTAGTGATGAACACATTCAAATATGTTATATATAATGTTAACTATAATGTCTTCTGTAATGTCATACATAAGGACAAAGATAAAGATTTATATGTATAGCTGTAGAAGCCAAAATAAGGAAATACAAAGATGTTAGTCAAGCACATCTGCTCGAATAGTTTGACAAATTTAGATAAGCATAGTGGAAATAATCAAAACAATTTATGTGTATGTCAGCTCATGGCTGCGCTTAAAACAGTGTATAAGACAATTGAACTCTAACAATACCTCTTTTTTCTGCAGAGTAATCGTTTGTTTCAAATCAATCATATTTAACCACTGAAGAGGTATTAGTATGAACAGATGGAAATGTGTGATTAATAACTAGCAAAAAACCTTGAAACAAGAAAATGATTATTCTTCTACTGAAGAAATGAGAGTTAATCATTGGTCAAGCTACTTTTATAGCCAGACATGGTGGATTATATTACAATAATATTAACATGAAAAAGACAGAAGAATTCTTCTTCTCTCTTCCTTTCTTTACCAGAGAGGAAATTAACTATTTTCAAAAACAAGCAAAGGAAATACTGGACCCTCCATATTTTCATGGTAAAATGGTTTAAAAAAAAAAAAAAAAAAATTAGGCTGGATCCCTTCCTCACATTGCCTTTAATCAAAGAGAGAACTGGGTCTAGTACAGGGTAATGTTATATATTAGTCTTGGTATAATGATCTTCCCTGGCCCTAGAAATCCTTGAATTTACCATCTACTGTGGGGTTTTTTTGTCTTGAATTCCCTAACAAGCTAGAACTTCTCACTCTTTAATGAAATGGGAGAAAGTCTGCAAAAATTGTAGCCTTTTGACATGAAATTAACACACAGGCTTATTCCTGCAGCTCCTGTATGAGATAATTCTTTTATATCCACAGTTTTGAGAAAAAATACTCTCTTGTCTAATTGCTAGAGCTTTTACCCTAGAGTTTCTGATTAAGATTCCTTCATGCAAAATTGCAGATAACCTCAGCTGCACAGTGTAAGCAAGTGTGCTGGCCACTAAGCTAGAGAAATAAAAGAAGAGAATTCACATTCCCAGTTTTTATGAGGAACATTGACCAGCCGTACTAACTCTTGGTGAATCTAGGTGAAGTCAAAATCCTTCTTTCCACTCTAGACAATAACAATTCTTTTTAAAAGATTACCCTTTGTTTTTATAATTAATCTAAGATGATTATTGGTTTAAATCAACTTCTGTGAATCACATTTTTGGGGCAAATCTCCATGGCTGGTGAGGTACACAGAAGCTCCTTTCTCACATCCCAATTTGATCAGATATTTTCTAACTCTAGCACAAGATGTGAACATCAGAAAGGCAGAAATGAAGGGCACGGCTGGCATGCTGTCCTTTCTCAGAGTGGGAGGAGGCTGGCTTTTTGCTATCTGAATTTGCATATTCGTCTGCATAGATATCTAACAGTCCTCATCCATCACAAAAAGAAAACTTGTGCTTATTTGGCAAAGTCCGTCCTGGTTCTACCATGTTGGTGGAACTCCTGAAAGTTAAATCTTAAACATGTTCTCTAATAAATTGTTGGAATTCTTTCTAAGAGGTAGGCTTAGCACAGTTTTCTCTCAGAAGCAGGATTGTGATGAGTAGTTGTATTTGAGGTCATAGGTGAATGCTCTTCACAGAATAATAATGGCATGATGTCTGCTACCTCATGAAAAATTAGGTGTACAGCAAGGCTGGAACTGGCTCAGTAAAATTCCAGCCTAGTGTATGTCAGAAAAGAGGAAAGGACAGATCTCAGCAGTATTTCTGTAACTGAAGCTGATTTCATTAAATTATTTGATTCATAACTTCTAAGTGATCAACTAAGACAGTTTGCTAGAAGAAATTGATTACCAGAGGAAAGCATATAATGTCAAAATTTCTCCAGAAAACTCAGGGCAAATTCTGTACAACTGTGCAGTCATGCATAAATCAGTCTCCTTGCAAAGACCCAAACTTGGATTCAAGAGAGGCATGTGCCAGCACAGGGTTTCCAGATGGACATTGGAAAGATCATTTCCGGGTGGGGCACAGAAGGGAAAATGAACAGGTTTCTTTTTCTGACTCGGATCACCTGGAGCACTATGACTACATGTTATCCTGGATTCCAGAGGGAGCTGAAAAATATTTTCCACACATATGTTCTTTTTCCCGGGATATCCAGGTTAACTAGTGTTTTCAAAAGTCTCCTCTCTGCTTTAAATCCTTTTCTTCTGAATTTAAGATATCAGGAAAGGAAGGTGGTCATGATAGGATAGAACATAATTTGTTAATCTGTGGTATTTTTTAAAGAAGGAATATAATTTTATAGGATTGTTCTTGGACATATTGCTCCTCCAAAGGCCATATAGAAAAAGCAAGAAAGGCTTAGTCTTGTAAAACATTGATCAGTCTTTCCTCTGTGAAGTAGATGAGGCTGTTTGAATAAGGACTGCTTGTAATGTCCATTCCTGAACATGTAGATTCTCTATCCTGATTTCACAGTTGGACTGGAGAGCAATGGCCACTTCTTGAGTAAAAGGCTTCTAAGGACTGAAATTTGTCAGAGCACAGAAAAGACCAGCTAGAACACCTGAGCTTGCAAAGCAAAAATACCATTTTTCCTTGCCTTCTCTTTCCAGCTTTGAGAATGTATTCTTTCTTAGTGTTGACTTGTTCTAGCAAGCAGTGCTTCTTGCCTGAAAGCAATCCTTTCTCTGTTTCTAGGGTTACCAGAGGATTATTGAAAAAAAAAAAAAATTAAAAGGAAAAAAAAAAAAGTTAAAGAAAGGAAAAAAAAAGACAAAAAAGGAGAAAAGTATCAAACAGCAGAACAGACCAGTACTCAGAAGTTTCCAGGTCTGTTTTGCAATACAGAACCCAAGGGGTTTTGATAGGGTCTAAATTTGGCAAAATCAGCTTTCCCATCCCTCCCTAACTTTATTTTTCTGGCCTCTAACTATTTTTACTCCAAGTTTCCCTCAGTCTCTGTGGATGTAGAGAAAAGATCTATGGATAGGAGTCTGGGAATAGGATAAGAAAAGTAAAACTTCCTGGAAAAACTTAATCTTGTTATTCTGAAGGCAAAGCCAAGAATCTAACACTATGCATTAATATATATCAGCATAAATGTATGGGAGCTATACAATCTACTAATTCATGTTGGTGAATAGACATACTGTATTGTCTAATTCACAGACAAACAAGACATTCACCTGTCTTCCATTATTTTGAAAAACTGAGGGTCTAAATCTTTTCATTAAGGTGCAAAAATGTAGTTAGAAAGGATCATTAGTCCCCTTTCCCACTACATTAGTACTTTGGAGATGTGATTTTTACTTGGCACTATGGCTTCCTACAACACTGCACCATGCAAGCTCATATGCAGTACCTTGATTTCTTTAAAAAGGCTGTATTTAAAAAAAAAAATACTGTCATTGTTAGCACTTACATTTGAAAAATCCACCAAATCTCATGACATAATAAAAATGATTATGAAAATTAGAGTTGATGGCCACTTCCATGATATTTCCTTTTCCAGCTGGACTATACTTTGACTTCAGTATAAAACACATAGAAAAATCTGCAAGGCCTTCACCTCTTCAGTGTGATTCTAAACGCAAATTAAAACCTTCTTTGTGTATTACGTTATTATTTTATTGGAAAGATACATTCTACCTTCATAAAATAATGCATAGTTTTCAGATAAAGGCGGAGAAGTAGTTTGTCTCTTGGAACTATGCTCATGCTATATTTTTCATGTTATTTCTATCAATGTTTGGGAACATGAATTAGAAGAAATACGTGTATTTATTGCGTGATTTTGATTTACTATGTGACAGCTTTTAGACTTCAAAAGAAATTTTATCAACAAATTTTACCTTCATACACATTTAAAAATAGTTTCAACTGATGATGCAGATTTATTTTAGAAACTATGCTGATGTTATGACATCTTAAAAAAAATCTTTTTTTTTTCACTGAAAGATATACAGGAAATCCATCACTACTTGATATCTCTGTAGGATTCTTGCTTGACTGGAGTCAAGTCTCCAGCTGCTGTGAGATTTAATAACACCCTGGTTATGATATCATCCAATAGCAAAACCTTCTGGACAGCTGGAACAATTTTTACACTAATGCTGTAATTAGATACATAGAATTGTCTTGGTACAGAAAATTACTTAAGGCTCAGACAAAATACAATGTACCACTTACTAGCCAAAGGTCAAAGAACTTGTTTCCAATTCTACCAGCCTGTTCTGTAGAATTGTCTGGGAAACCTGGGTCCTGGATAGCTTGACTAAATAGCTTACATGGAAAGACAAAAATACAGTTTCCAACTCAAATTATTTTTCTTACTGTGCCACCATATTTAAACCTTAAGCCATTGCTTCAATGTTTTTCTCCTAGATGTAAATCATTACCTTAGTTTGGATCTCTTTCATAACAGAGAGTTTAATATACTTTTTTCTTTTTCTGAAAGCAAATATAAATATTCCACAAGGAAGTGCCTTGGACCATAAAGACTGAAGGCACATCTACATTTATGGGTTGATTTTACCCACGTGATTTGCAAACCTGGTCAGTCTATAAGCTCCATAGCAAGTGAGCACAAGATGAGGCCCTTGCAAGTTGGTCATGCTTCTCAAAGGTTGCCATTTAGACAATATGGTTGATTCATTTCTGAATTATTGATAGTTCTTTATATATTTTTGATAAAATATTATTGATTCAGACTGATGGAAGGTGCCATTTAGAAAGTGAATTCTTCTTAGACCAAAAGTTTTACATAGCATTATTATTGACAAAATTGAATTTGGCACACAGGTAAAAGATTGAATGAGAAGTCCTGAATAATTAGAAAAGCTGAAAGCTGTAAAACTTTTCAAAACTGTAATTTTTTTTAGTAATTAAATCTATCAGTATTTGATAAAAAATGGGATCTAAATCTGCTCTGTTAAATTCATAAGAACAGAGATGTCTATGATAGTCTGAGTTTTTAACTACTACACTAATCAGAAAGGAAACTATTCAAGCTTTTTATGCACTACAGTATTATTTTTACTTAGTCAATAGCTGCTTGAATGAATGTGAAATGAGTTAAAGTGATTTGGCTGGGATTCAGTAATGCATGGGAAATACTTAAGATGCAGTCAAGAAGGCTGCAATCAAAATTAATCCAAGTAAAATAAATACCCATCCCCATAAGTTGCAGAAAACTTAGTAGAATAGTGAAGAAAAATATGAGTGCAAAACTACCAGCTAGCTGTTTTTTTGTACAAGGTGGTGTACTCAGGCTGAGGAATGAAGACTAAAATCTAGCAGCATTTTTAAACTGACCTTTGATTCTCTCCACACAGAGAAAAAATAACTCCCCTCCAAATTAAGAACCAGTTTTCTGCAGGACTGAGAACAGAGCGATGGAAGTAAAAATGGCTGATTTCGCAGAAGATAAATTAAAGGATTGTACCAAGAGACATGATTAATTGAATATATAAGGTAGTTAACCATGTTTCTGAAATACTGCACTGAGGAACAAAGGGAAATGACAATGTTAGATGTGTAAAACAGAAAAATTTTTGTAGCAGATATTCAGCATAACCTGGTGAATTTGTGACATTGTTCATAATATTATGTGAAACTTTTGGGGGTCAAGAAGATTTATCAAGATTTTATTAATTTTTCATCAACCTCTTAAATCCACTCTATCTCCAACCTTGTATTTATCATTGATATCATGACAGATTCCTGAGTAAACCCTGCCTTATTTGTGCTCCAAGTGCCAAAGGAAATGGCTTCTGAGAGTTTGACTGACTGGGAAGAGATGATGGCTCTCAGCATTACGGAGAGGGTTTGTAGATGGATGTGAAGCTGGGCATTCTGTGTGGAAAACTGTGCGATAAAACCAAAATATCATGGTTTGATTTCTGACAGCTGCATAACAACCCAGCAGTTTTTTCCTTTCCCAACCTACCAGCTGTCCAACTAAAAATGGAAATGATTTATGTTCCCCAAAACCCAGCTGACTGACAGGCAGTGCAGGAAGGAGGGGAAGAGCCCCCCTGTGCTATGGCACCACTAGAGCAATGGGAAGGGAGGAAGGCAGATCATAGGGATAGTCCCTCTGCAGAGATCAGGGAGATTTCTTTTACCCAAAAGTTGGGCTATGCATACCCAGGCATGGAAGAGAGCTGGCCTGTGATTTTTAGTGAAATTCAAGAAGAAATGCACTCCCCCAAAGGGTATATATGTTCCTGATTTTTAACCCAGAGGTAGATGGCATGGTGGATTATGTATGTTCACCACGCAGCAAGCAATCTGATAGCTCTTTGACACAGTGTATGTGTACACTAGTTTCAGGAGGGTAAAAATATAAACTCACTGGAGTCACTGATTTCCCTAGGTGATAGAGTTATTCAGAGAATATTAGTTGACAGCTACACCCACTAGCAGCCATCAATTCTGCAAGGGCTGGTATGGAAGTTTAAAATGCCAGTACTCGTCTCTTTCTCTCCCCTAAGTCTTCATTATAATGCATCTCACTATTTTTTAGAAACTTTAGTCTACTTTTTTGGCAGATGTGACAGGCGGCTGTAACATTGATACAATCAGTGCTGTTCATCCTCCTTCTTCTTCTTCTTACAATGATTCTTAGCACATATTAATTAAGAGAAATAGGAAAGGTGCAATCAATTTATTTAATGTCATTAATTAAAAAGAACTTGTGAGCTGCTATCAGATAAAATTTGGCTTGTGCAATTGCAATTTGAAAAATTTTAATCAAAATCTTTTTTTTTTCTTTAAACATAAATGTGCTTCTCAGTTTTCTTTCATTAAGCAAAATATTTATGGCACATAGGAGGGAAGGTTGAACAAATCCTATTCAGCTTATCAAAATATAAAGACACACTCTAGATGCAGGACTTACAAAGTTCAGTGTTTAGGCAGGGGAAGGAGGAAGGATGGAGAAAAGGCTTTGAATGTTTGTAAGAACTGTGTTGTCTTTTCCTTACATTTGCTTACCTATTATTAACATTTTAAAATATGGTTTATAAGTTAGAATTTTGAAATACTATGTGCCACGTGCACAAATATGCTACAAGTTAATTAAATAACGTGTAATTTTAAGTAATTGAGGTAAGTACAGCTGGAGAGTTCAGTGGGACTCGTAATGAAATCCTTAGCATAGTATTTAATTACCTCCTTGTGCAATGCAACAGAAAAAGTATTTGGCCTTGCAAAGTGATCTAAAGGTCAGGAGATTCAGCCTGCATTAGATCAAAGACAGTGCCAGGCAGATCAAGAAATACAGATAAAATAAGGAGGTAGCTTAGGAGAATGAATGCTTTAGTTGATCTTGTGTGGTAGGGCTGGACGTAGGAGAGAGATGGCTGCTAATGATGTAAGTGACCATTTCAGGACTTGGCAGTTCAGCTGCAAACAAACTGAGGTTGGAAAGACAAATCCACCTGAAAGGAAAAGCACGCTCAACTGTGTGTCATAGGAGCTGCTCAAAATTGCAGCTCATTTCTGTTAGGAAAAATATTTTGCATACACCTAGGTCCTATTTAAAATTCTCTTGTTTTAAAATTTTAGATGTTTTATCATTGGAAGAGTCAGAACTAAAGTGACACATTACAAAATTTGGAAAAAAAATCTTTATTGATTAAGGTAAGAGGAGGAAACATGAGCAGCAGCAAATCCCCAATGAAAGGGGATTGTCTCAAATTTAAGGAAAATATTAAGTGTTTTTTTAAAAGACATAATTTTCCTGGGTTCCTACCCATCTGCAGAGCACTGCATTAATGCATCCTCTTGGATCACAGACCTTTATTGTCCCAGGTGTGAGAACTTTTCTGTTCTCTGAGAGTTACCCAATAAATTCCTCAATGTCAATGAAGGAGCAATGTCTTGGCTGAAGCCATGAATCATGGAAACTTCTGAGCTGGAAGGAACAAGGAGCATTGAGTTCAGCTCGTGGTTCTGCACAGGACAACCCCAAAAATCACACCATTTGCCCAAGGGTGTTTTCCAAATGCTTCTTGAACTCTGTCATGTTTGGTGCTGCGACCACTTCCCCAGAGGACCTGTTCCAGTGCCCAACCACCCTCTGGATGAAGAATTATGGATTAACAAATTACTTGTTTTCCAGTGGAGATTGTGCATAATGTTATAAATTGGAGGACAATACCTTTTTCATCAAGGGAATATGTTCTGTGTCAGGAACAGATACTCTGCTCATTTCCTCCTTTCCACCATGATGTTGGTTTTTCTTATTCCAAGTTTCATTGGGTGTTTGACTCTAGGGCAGTGGGAGTGGGTAGCAGGGCTGAAAGATGACCCTCACAGAAATGTTAGGAACCAGGATAATCATCAGTTATTAAAAAGTTATGCATTTTTGTATTTCACTGTTATAAACTGGCAAAACTAAGGAAAACAAAATTCTATCGTCTATGTAATTCCACAGGTTCATAGAAGGTAAAAATTCTGTAATTGAAATTGGGCTTGTATTGTCCAGTGGAGAAGAGAACAGAGACACTCACACTGTTAAATCCCTGCTAGTTTCTCTACCTGCTGGTAGCTCAATGGTTTTAAAACATGCATTTCAAAAAACATTTGAAACCAACACAAAAAGAATTTCCATATACTTGTATAGTACTTAATTATAAATACATTTTTCCTCTTAAAATAACAAAGGAAAAACAATGACTGCTTTATGGCACAACACAGAAATATTCTTCTGTTCATGCCAATTAATTGCACCCAGTTTGTAGAGAGTGTCAGAAGAGTGGTTCAGGAAGGATTTCAGAAACAATTGATTAAAGACAGAAAAATTTATTTAGATTCCCATAAAAATGTACTGTCTATGATAAAGTTGTAACAGAAAACTGAAAAGAAATTATACAAATTTTTATACATTTATACAAAAATTATAAATAATTTTTATGGCAGAAGTAGAACAAAATCATGGACACAGAGGAAAAGAGTTTGAATTTTTGCAGGAAAAAGTATGAGAAATTAATTCAGATGTGGATGTGCACTAGGTTTTTTGGAAGTGAGAAAATACTCTTTTTCTATTGAATACTTCTGAAAAGTGGAAGGCAAGAAGGTGAAGATGGTTAGGTGTAAATTATGAATTCATAAGTGTAAGGAAAGGAACAGTAAGATGAAGTGATAGCAGCTTTGTTTCCTCATCTAAATTTTTAGATGTGAAATTGCTACTGAAATGGATTTTTAAAATACGTCCTTGTTTTTACTGTGTGCCCATGTCTTATTGTGTGACATGGAGGTTTCTGGAAGCAGCACTGGTGCCAGGAGTTCCTTGGGAGCTGCCTGGGATCGGTGCAGGTGTGCGGGTGGGCAGGAAGGTGTGTGCACGCAGGTCCTGCATTGCCATTGTCGTGTGCCCAGAGCAGCTGCACTGCCATCAGCAGATCGAAGCTGCTCTAAAACAGCTGAAAACACGGTCCACATATACATTACATACATTGCAATTACGATGCCTGTAATAACATAGCCTGCTCTAGGCATGTTCTAGCTTAATAAACAAAGCTATGAAAGGAAATGCAAAAGTGCATTGCCATCACAGGCTTGGAACTACTGAAAGACTGTTATATTCCTTGCATCATAAATATCTCTCATATACTAGGCTAATCCCTTTGGAGTGATGCAGTATGGACAAATAAAAGGACCTTTTTGCCTTTAGTTTAAAAACCTTAAATACCATGAAAAAATACAGCATTAATGTTGAATTTTCTGTTTTTAGAGTAAACAAGTGAATTCTGTTTCTTAGAATTTATCCCGCTACTTTATTGCCTTTGGAAACAATTTGAAAGTGTTGGGTGCATAATAGTCAATAAATCATATGAGGAAAGAAGAAAAGCATCTTTGTTCTTCAACAAAAATGGTAAAGGCTGCAAAATTATTCCATTTTTAAAGGGGACCAAAAAAAAAGGAAAAGAATACACCAGAAAATAAATAAAATAAATACAGATTTGAGATCTGATAGAGTCAAACTGCAATAAGGTTAAAGAAGAGAAAAATTGTTCGAATCTGACTGCCATAAACTGTTGATTTCGGAAACAGACCAAGGCTATATTCACAATAGACTTCTTTCCACTTAACTATTATCTTACATTACGTTATGTCACTGATGAAATACAGCAGCTCGTGCAACAGTCATCAGGAAAGAGACATTTTAATTGCAAGTAAATGCAAGTATTTTAAATCTAATCTCCAAGGAGCAAATATTTACCAAGAGTTTATGATCACAGATAGACTTGTAGAATAAACAAAGTGTACAGTATCAGCTTGTCTACATATGTACTTGACTATTTTTTATTTAAAAAGCATTAGACTACTGAATTCAAAGTACAGCACTGGCTCAATACAAAGCTTCATTGCTGTCCTGCAATGCTAAAGACCACACACACAAAAATGTATTTTTGTAAGGAAGAAACATTTGTAAAGAAGACTTTAGGATTTGAAGACTTTATAGGTCTTCTTAAAATTTGAAATAAGCCACATATGTATTTTGAGCTGTATTTCATCAGATGTGATCTGTGGTTTGTTGTATCTATGTAGATGGCTATATGAATTTCATACTGCTGAAAGAATTAAACAGTTCTTTTGGTCATTCAAATAAGAAACAAAAATTGCATGAAAATTATCTGCTTTTCGAGTTTGTTGAAAATTGTATGACATAATTATTAGTATTTTGAAGATAGACTTCAGTACTGACTATCATGTATCATACCCGAGATGTTATAGAGTACCTAACTTGAGAAAAAATGGACTATAAAAGCAGGCACAAAGAGGATTAAATTATATATTTTAAAAAGCTTAGCTTACATGTCTTGTACAATCATAAAATCAACACAAATTAAAATGAAAGGAATTTGTCTTTCTGCATTTAAAATATTTGGAATAGAAGAAGCTCTTGAGACAGAAGAAACTACATTTATCACTAATAATGATCTCATAGGAGAATCATATATTTTGGGAAAGAAAATTAGTTTCATAAACCCTACTGATGTACAGAATAATATTGAAAACATGCTATTAGAGGAAAAAGACTGAGAATTTAAGAATTTAAGAGTAACTTGTGATGTAGTTCAGTGCTTTCTCTGAATATTTTAGGTAAATTTTTCTTCAAGGATGGAAAATGACAATTAAAAAATTGCAGTTTTCTCTTTGGAAAAAAGACTAAATCCTTATCAAGCTGCTATAAATAAGACTATCAGCAGATTGAAGTCTTTCTAATCCAATTTGATTGAGGGATAGATGACTCAGGATATTGTGTTGTAAGGAAATAGCCTAAAATACTAAATTAAATGAAAACCAGATATTTGGTAATTGATGTAAAGAAAACGCTCTGTCCTAAAACTTGGGAACATAAAATTACACGGCCTCATTGAACTCAGCAAGATACTCAGAATAATATTATTTTGTGGCCTCTCTTTCTTTGATTCTTGAACCTGAAGACCAATCATTGATGAGAATAAGTAGGTTTGAGAAAGAAACAGGTATAATTTACATTTTCTCCATCAGCATGTCTAGTTTTCTTTCCATCATTACTAGTTTTCTTTCTCATTGGACTGAGATTTTCCTTAATGCTAAAAAGAGCTAAAATTCAGGTACAGTGAATAAAGAACAACAACTCTAACAGCTTTTAACATCCACTCTCCTTATAAAAGAATTGGATACTAATTTACATGCTAAAAGAAAAAAAAAAAGTTTTAAAAATAAACTATTCCAAAGTAACAGCATCCCAAGGTGACTTTCCCTCTCCCTTGGATGCATTTTATGGTGAACTCTGCTCCTTTCAGTCAAAAGAGCACAAGACCTTTTAACTTCAAACTTTCCTTTCAATGCCACATCCACTCCTTGGAATAGATGGGTGAGAAGGAAGGGTGTCTCAAGCTCTACTCCCCCACGGTAACAGTGGCCATTCTCCCTTTAGCGTGATGCAGCTCCAGCCACCTCTCAAATAAAGTCTCCAGCACAGGAGCTGGTGCTGTTTTGTACCACTAAGCCCGTAGTCATTGTGTGATCCAGTGAAGGGCAGTGTCCAGAGTCTTTGCTAGAGCACGGGAGATACCTGACACAGCAACAGGACTAAGAGCCTGATAAACAAGGCTGTTTCCATTTGGAAAACAAACTGATGTTTGAGATCCATGTCTTTCAGCCATGGGCAGTCCTACTTCAAAGACCACACTGTTACACTCACTTTTTTTGCACACATCTTGTTAAAAGAGTCAAAAACACCTGCCAGCTTCTTCATGAGTGCCTCATCAGATTATCTGCTCCTAGTGATGAAAAAGGGGATAATATGCAGGTTAAGTTTGTTAGGAAATAGAGGCAAGACACATACACTGCTAGTAATGCTGCTGCTGTAGGTAACCTGTGTTTTAGAACCCATTATGCAAGACTCCAGGTTGTGCTCATAAACCAGAAAGGGATTTTAGGAAAAAGAAATCAATAATATATGTGTCAGGATCTCGGGACCTATGGTTTTGCTGTGGGGTAATACTTTCATGATGATGTTCTCACAGTCAAGAAACTGTGTTATTACACAATATGTAGTTATCATAATTGAGGAGATGTCTTTTGTTACACAATCTCTTGACTGTCCTGACTCAATACCTGTGAGACAGAGAGTTAATTTTTCATGTTGGCTCCTTCCACAATGAATTACTGCGAGCAGCAAGGAAAAGGACAGTGGGATTTCTGTATCTGAATTACTGAAAGCTACACATTTAAGCTAAAAATCCTGCCTGTTCTTAATTTACCTATTCCTAGATAAGATTCCTATTCCTTCTCATTCCAGTTGCTGCTGCCTTCAGGAAATTGCCGTACCTTGTCTGTGCAACCAGGCAGTCACGCTGGTCAGCTGGCAAGAACAAATAAACACTAAACAGCCACTGGTGACATCGGGAGGTTTTAGCAAGCTTCATTGTTGCTAGACCGTGTTTTTCCTGCATCGTCTGTCACTTCTAGCACTTCAGGTCCAGGCGGTGACTCAGTGGAGCTGGCTCTGGGCTGGTGTCCTGGCGTGGGGTTCCCCAGAAGCGCTGCCAGCACAGAGGCACCAGGCAGTCTGCGGGGGCTGCGGACCAAGGGTGGCAGTGGCCGAGGCACTGGAGCCCTCATTCTTCTCTGTCCAGCGCTGTCACTTCAACCACACAGGCTCCCAGATGATGAAAACCAGACCGCGCCGTTCGCAGGCACCTTGTGTCTGTCACTACTCTTTATCTCCACCTGCTGGGGTTATCCCAAACACTCCCAACCCCAACCTCTCTCCCAGAGGTGGAAGTACAAAAGCCATGAAAAGCAAATCCTAGCAATGTTTATTGCTCAACGCTTAACTAGAGATGCATAGAAAATTGTGGATATGGAAAAAATAACTGTAATGTGACACTATTGCAAATAGACTTTTCCTGAGCCAATACACTGTCTTGCACTTTGAACGCAGCTTTCATTTCTGTCTTTATGTTGCTATGTTACAAAGTAACAGAAATTATTAGGATTTTTAAAATGAGGGATCCAATTCAAAGAAAAACAGTCCCAAAAGGCAAATTTATTTTTTGGTTTGTGTTTGAGAGGAATGCCAGTTTCTGTTAAAACTTTAAAGTAAAGTGCAGCTTCCTTTTATAATTTAGCACTGTTAATTTTCTCCTTAAATGATAAAGGATAATGTTCATTTGTGGAGACTTACAACATTTAAAAACAAATATTAGAATCATAAAATCATGGGATGGTTTGGATTGGATCTGACCTTAAAGATCATCTGATTCCAGCCCCCCTGCCATGGGCAGGGACATCTTCCACTAGATGAGCTCAAAGCTCCATCCAACCTGGCCTTGAACACTTCCAGTTTTCTTTGAGCACTTGATGGGATGTCAACAACTTCTCTGGGCAATGATATCTTAAGAAAAAAAAAAATAATAAAACCAAAAGTTTCTTAGCATTATGCTAAGAAACACTGAAATTTTTGTCTGTATTTAAACAGATCTCAAAGCTTGGATAACTGGATGTATGGGAGTGTCAGTATCGCTATTTAAAAATAAATAGGAGAAAGACTTTAATTCATTAATAGGGTTTCTTATGTATGGATCTTTGTGTGAAGAAAAAGTAAATGGAAAGAATGAATTTTTCACATACTCTGACAGTGAGATATCAGTGGTTTATTTATCTCTTGTAGAAAAGAGTTCCATTGCATAGGCTCAGTGCTTTTGAATTTTCCATCTCCTCTGCTCATACATTTTTCAGAACAGAGTTCTATCATTGCAGTAGAAGATACCTGCTATGAAACATGATGGTCATAAAAGAAGTGAGTTAGTATTGATGGCTGGGATGAAGAGAACCCTTTAATCCAAGCTGCATATTTGCAGTAAATTCAGTGGTGTGGGATTAACACCAACATATTCAATGCTGTTCCTGCCTGGGGAGGTCCAAGTTGTCCACTTCAGGGACCCAGGCATTAAGCATTATGCTCGTATGGCAGAATCCCTGCAGTGTTTTCATCCCTGTTGTGTTTTCAGCTTGACTGGACGTGAGTGGCAAGTATGGGGAGTGCTCTGGTGACACAATGAAGGGCTCTCATGACTTGGCATTTGTTGATTCTGCCAGCTGTTGGGGCACTTGGGGTGGCACACTTAGAATTACAATCAGGGATGTAGATGCCTTCAGAGCTGAACAAATGATGGCACGACTAAATGTATGGATTTCCAAAGTCTGGAAACATTGCAAAACAAATATCCTGAATAAACTCTTGTAATCATGTAAATAGTGTTGGGTATACATGGCTTAAATCCCATAGGAAGTGACCTGAGTTTGGCTCCGAGACTGTTGTAGAGTGTTGACATTGTTTTTTTTCATTTTGTTTGTGAGGGAGGACAGGGTTTGGCTGGTTTTTTTTGTTGTTTTTTTGGGTTTTTTTTACCATTTCTTGCATGAAAAATAATGACATTGGGCAGACATAGTTGGAAAGGCCTTTTTTTAATANTTTTTTTTTTTTTGGTTGTTGTTTTGGTATGTTTGTTGTTGTTGTTTGTTTTGCTTTGTTGTTTGTTTTGTTTTTTCAGTTTGTTTTGCTTTTTTGGGTTTGTTTTTTTTTTTTTTAATCGTGTTTAATAGGAGAGATGTCAATGAACCTGATGAAATAAAAGAAGTTTGAAGTTTGCCTAGGATCAGTACTACATTTTTGATAAGGAAACATAGAAGGCAGATATTATGGTTAAGATATCAAAATCAATGAAGAGATCATGAATACAGATTTTTAAGGAAGAAAGAAGGAGAATTTTGTGGAATTTTTCATCTTGTCAAAAAAAGACAAGAAAGCACAGATGGCTTAGAGACCAGAGATTAACAGAAAGTGGAAGATACTGTTTTCTCCAGAGTCAGACTTTGGATTAAGTCAAAGACTAGGGTTCAGGAGAGCTTATTAAAATTTTTTGTTGTTTAATAGGAGACTGTAGTGATTCTTTAGACTCACTCTTAGAGAACTCTTTAGAGAACAAGTTCAGCTAATACAGAATAAATTCTATCAATCAATCAATCAATTTTCTGTGATCAAGAAACATATTATACTGTAGCATTCATGTATGAGATATGCAGGTGTATTTCTCATAGCACATCATTTATACACTGCAGAACATTTCATTTTGTTATAGTGTATCATTTAAAAACCAGAATCTGTAACGTGATGCTACAGAAATTCTATTAACTTAGATGTATTCACATTTGTACAATGACTTGGAACCTTCAGACAGAAATATTTAAATAAGTGCAAAGTTCCCCATTGAAACCACTTTATCCTATTAAAAATACACTCCTAATTATATAAAAATATTAAAATCTATAGATATTTAGAATTCCTAAAAACCCTGATGTTATAAGCTACTTTTATGGGGCATCACAAGGTTTATACATTGTTTACAAATCTTGAACAACTACTGTAGGAGCACTAGGAATATTATTAGCTTAAACATATGGCCTCTGTAGTTTAAACCTTTTTAAAAAAAAATCAGATCTTCAACGTGTTAATCTTGTCCATAACTAAAAATAGGACTAATAAAATCTGCTCTTATTTGAATAAAAATTTGAGGATGGGTTGAGTTTCCTGAATTTAGGCATCCCTTTATTTAAGTTTTCTGTTGTTTCATGCCTAGTTTCCATTCAACACTCTTGATTCCTTATTGTGTCCCTGATGTCTTGTGTCCTGCCCATGAGATCAGATCTTACAGATGATTTAGAGACTCTCATACAGCTCTGGTGCTCATGTTTAGGCAGCTGAAGTCACTGCTGTGTGCATTGTTAGGCCATCAACCAAAGAAGGATTCAGTTTAATGCAGCTACCCTTGGGGGATTATTTGTAATCTAAACTCCTTGTACAGTCCACAGGGATCAGTCATTCAGCTCAGTTGCCTAGAAATAATCACCTAATGTCAGCATGAAATGCTTTAGGATCTCTCACCTGATTTCCCCATTTTGCTCTAGAAGAACATGGGTTTTCCATGAGCCTTATCTGTTGATCCTCCACGGATATCTTGGATTCAGCAGGGCATCTCAAATTACACTAGAAATCTTTGTTTCAGCAGTCTCATCCAGGCTTAAGTCGAGTCAGATGATAGAATCTGCAGTCACCCAGCTGACTGGATGTTGGTGTCCACACTGGGTTCTCCATAGCTCTCCAGACACCTCTGAGTAGGTATTTATATTTATCTGTCCCCTGCTGTGAGCAGAGTCTCACCTCCTGTATTTCTTTTGGAGGTAATGGGAGATCAAGAGACAGTAGATCCACATGGCACTTCCTCTGGAGGGAGCTTGGGTGGCTAAAACCAAGTGAAATGAATTACACCCTAAAGAGTTGCAGTACTCAAATTCTTGTGTCTAGCAAGAAATGAGAAAGGAAGAGAGGTAAGCAGAAAGGCAGGAAAGAGAAAATGCATGAGGAGAGAAAGAGAAAGAGAAAGAGAAAGAGAAAGAGAAAGAGAAAGAGAAAGAGAAAGAGAAAGAAAGGAAATTAAAAAAGAGAAAGGAAATAAGAAGGAAGGAAGGAAGGAAGGAAGGAAAAGAAAGAAAGAAAGAAAAAGAAAGAAAGAGAAAGAAAGAAAAAAGAAAGAAATAAAAAGGAAAAGAAGGAAAGTGCAGGCTTCTAACTGGGTTAAATATCTCCCCACACAAGAACACTCAAGCACATGTGCATGTGTGAATACGCGCGTGTGTGGGTATGTATGTGTGTTTGTGTGAGTGTTTGAAGTCACCATTAATACAGGAATGCATCTACTGTTTAGAAACAGAAATAAACACTGTCAAATCATTCAGGATGTGTGAAAGCACTGACCCTGTGTTTGTGCCCTGGAGCTATTTATTTTGTCTTTATCCTAAGCTCTTGAATAAATGTCTTCTGCTTCCACAAGGAGCTAAAGACCACTTAGCTAACGGAGATCTAAAACATTTGTGGTTTTATCTGCACTGTGTTTATTAGAAGCATTTTAATGACAGGAATAAGTTTATCACTTGCTACTCATACTATAGTGCCCGATAATGTTCAGGATTAGCATTTTTGTTTTTCATTATAACTTAAATGCATTGGTATTGAGAAGAAATGGAAATGTTTTGGGGTAATTGTGCAGATCTACAACTAATAAGAACAGCTGGGATGTCATGAACATGGTAGATACTGACTAAAACTACGGTTTCCAGTATTGGAACAGAAATAAGAGTAACTTTGCTGAAAAGTACTCCAGAAAAGGCAGATGCAGAGAGACATACAGATATAACCTGCCCTTCAAATATGCTCATACACAAGCTTACAAGTGGGAGGCTCTGCTGTACAGGTAATATTGACGCATTTTGTTCCATCCTGTAATCCAGACCAAGTAACGTTACAAAAAAATCGAAATAAATTATTGTATTTTGGGTCAATATGTGACAAATGGAAGTCGCATGCAGTTTATCAACCTCCCTTTCTTTCTTTTATCAATTAAAGACAATTATTATTTTCAGTTATTATATTATTGTCTTCACTTCCTTGCTTTGCTACAGTGCAATCTTGCTGTAGGTGTCAAAGGTGGCAGGTACATGAAGAAGGAAGGAGTGAGGAAGCAGTAAAGCTGAGATGGTATCACTTGTTAAAGCACAGTTATCATTGGGGAAAAAAAGAAAAGAAACCTAAAAAATATATTTAAGAGATGCTGAGAACTAAAATTTATGTCTCAGGTGATAATCATGGTCTCTAAAGAGAGATAGTGATTTTATGGCAGAGTAAATTCTCTATCCCTTTGCCTGTCTTTGTCATGTTCTACAGCATGATTTTCTTTCTCTTTTCCCTAGGCTGAAAGAACCTCACCATCTCTCTGCCTCTCTTCTGCCTTCCCCTAATTACATCTGCTCCACTCCACAGTCACCAACTATCTTTTCTTTCAAAGTTGATCTAATTGATACATGTCTAACTAAACTCTGAGTCATTGGTCTCTACTAGTATCTAGTTTTTAAAGTTCTTTCAGACCTAAAAAAGGGCCCGTGTGCCTGAAAGCCTGTCTAATTTCTCCAGCCACACCAGGTGGTAGAATGAAAGGTACTGTGCCTGCCTGCAGACCTTGCCTTGCTTTGTTAGAGGCCTCCTATGGAGCACCGGTGTGAGTTCAGAATTCCCTCTACTTGAACCTGAAGTGCTGGGGAGCAATTTTTTGACAAAGCATTATGACTCATTAGTGACTCAGAAACTGAGCTGGCTCAGGCAATCCCTGGGGGATTTATATCAAGGCATTCAATATGATTGATTCCCCTAGTACTGAAAGCAAGAAGTTCCTCAAGGTACCTGGCGACCCCAAGAATGGCTTAAATTGTCCTCCCATATGGCTCTGTTCTGGCTGTCTTGTTTGAGGTAGTTGGTGTCCCCTTAAAAGCCAACTTCTTCCCATTTTCAAGTTGTTTTTGAGGTATGGAAACTGCAGAGAGCATAAAAAATAGCAGCAATAAAATCTAAGACTGAAATTGCTGTCAAAAGTAAAGCTGTTACAGTTCTTTGGGGCTTAATGTAGAACCACTTAAGAAAAAGTAAGGAAAGTGGTATGGAATTTATGGTAAAAAATAAAATAAAATAAGGGCTGCACAATACTCTAGGTCTTCTTTCCTTAGCTTTAAAGAACAGAACAGTTGTCAAAGCCTAATTTTTTTTTTTTTTTTCTTTTAGAAGCTATCTGAATATTGTAACTTATTTAGGAAAGTGCTTATTTAGCAGGGAAAGAAAACTGAACAACTAGTTATAAAACCAGGGGAACAGTTATACTTGCCTTAGTAATGGCCCTTTTTAGCTTGTTAGTACAGAACAAAAAAACCATGCATATGTGCAATAAGTAGAATAATACTCATCCATTTCTACTTAGAGGAACAACTATTAGTTTGGAGGTTTTGAGTTTCCACCATGTTTGGATCACAGCTACTGCAGACTGTCTGCAGGTCCAGGGCCCCTAATTTATCCTCTCAATCCTCTCAATCCTCATAAACTGGCTGTGGTTTGTCTGTAGAACTGTACTGTAATTCTAATCTGAGTGTGTTCCTGGAAAATGTAGGAACAGAAATACTGCTAAGTAAGTTCTAAGGGACCTGCCAAAAGAAAAGAAACACAATCACCATTTCACAATTTCATTCCCCCTATAAAATCCACCTCTGTAATATTTAGGCTGACTTTTCTGAAAGACTTTTGTGAAGGGATAATACAGATAGTTGAAAGGGTTTTAAACATAGAATTCCTTCTCTTGTTTTGACAACAGCAAGTGAAGCTATAGCTAGATTCATTTTCAAATAGATGATTGCCAGTTGTCTGTACAGATATGCATATTTTATGCATTTTTTT
This sequence comes from Daphoenositta chrysoptera, assembly GCA_013397915.1. Lineage (NCBI taxonomy): Eukaryota > Metazoa > Chordata > Aves > Passeriformes > Daphoenositta > Daphoenositta chrysoptera. The sequence continues at coordinate 158,318 of VZRO01000695.1, read as the reverse complement.
CAGACAAATGTGAAAATATCAGTAGAAAAATAAGCCTTCATGGGGCTCAATATACATTAGACAGCTAGTGAATGATGATGAGTCTTATGAACGTACAGATATACGTGCATCCTGCTGCATGTGTGCACCAAGGTTTCCATCACAGCCCAAGATCAGTCTGAGATCTAGCTGAGACTAAAGCTCTAGCAGAATAAGACAAAATAATGATTTGTTGAAGTCATTGACAAAAATGACACTGTTTTCAACACAAGTATCACCTATTTTTTTTTCTGTTCCTTTACAAAATAAATTTTAATTTAAAAATGACAATAAAAAGATTAGCATTTTTCCATGCAGTAAAAAACTATACAAAAAAATTTTTGTCACCCAAGGTTAACTTCATTGTGTTGGTCTTATACCATCTTGTTAGTAGCCTGTGTTTTCATTCTAAGGTGTTCCTTTTAAGAGATTGCCTGTGTTTCTCTTCACTGCATTACTGTCCTAAGTCCCCTTGCCAAAATTAAATTGATGTTCCAGGTGCTCAAAACTCTATTGACAGCACACATTTTAATTCCTTGTCACCTCTGAAAATCAGATAATAAATTTAATTTTGTCTAAGTCAACTAGGAATAAATAAAACAAAAGAAAAAAAAGGCTATAAGATAATGAAGATTCAGACAATATTCTTTGAAGACTGAGATGCCTGAAAATGTGGTTCTCCTCCATCCATGCATGCCTGTGTTAATGAACTAAACGAGGCCAGGGCAAGAAATTGAGAATTTTCATACTCCACAGTGTTTAATTACTCATATTTCTCTGGCAAGTATCTGGTTAGGCTTATTAGCACTGTCTCAGACTATGCCTGGGTAAGGATAAGGGGACAGCCAGCATTCCCTGAGGACAAACCAAGGGAACCATCGTGTTCTGGGATGTGTCACAGCTGGTGCCACATCTCCTTTGCCAGCAGAGCAGTGACCGAGAGGCAGCAGAGCCTCCTGCCCGAGCCAGCCCGGCCGAAGGGAGGCGCTCACTGGTGGCTGCAGCCCTCCCTCCCAAGGGCAGCTGGTACCAGGGGTTTGCTCCTGAGATGCTCCAGGGCCTTTGCAGGCAAAGAAGGTTTGAGTGTGATTTCCTGCCTTTCAGGAGACTGCCCAAACCATTAAAGGGGAGGATTTTGAGAAAACGAGGTTTTGGATTTTTTTTTTTCCAGTTCAATCCATGCACTTAGGTAGTCCAGAGTAGGAATTCAAGGACTGTAGGAGAACTGAGACTCCTACCTGTTGGCTGGGGGAAGTCAGAAGAGTAGTCTTGGGATTATTTCGGTTTATGGTGGCTTTTTTTTTCTGTACTAACTATATAACAGAAAATTAATACACTAAAAACCTGTGGAGAGGGGTTTAAAAATCTATAGCTCAGCACTCAAAGCCATTTCTTACTGGACTGCCTACTTTGTTCTTGCCCTGCTGTTCTTGAATACATTGCACAGAATCTCCTTTCCACCTCTTGAAATTTTCTTTTAGCTTTGAAATCAAGTCTGCAGAGGGCCATTTTAATATAGAGTGCAGAAGACAAAATGAAATATATGTGAAATGTATACAGTTTTAGGTTTCTGCAAAGCCATACATGACTGGCCATTTGATTTTTGCTAAGTTAGCAGCTGGTTTATTTTCTGTATGTGTGGTACCACCTTGCCTTGTGTGCTGGGTTGCAGTGTTGTCTCTCTGCAACACAGGTTACTTTGTCATGGAGAAACAATGCAGAAATGGATTAATATAATATTGTGTTAAAAATGTCCTGAAGATCTGCATAGTGAGAACTCCTAGGAGGGTGGGGAGGTGAAAAATAAAATCACACACTCTCATAGACTTTTGAAATGAAGTCTGCAGCTTCTGGCTGAGGGTTTATTTCTCAAACTAATCTGCAATAATAATTTCCATATTGAATGCACTTCCAAAGAAATGTAATTATTACCATCATTTCAATATGAATTGAACACTGATGTTTAATTAATATTCTATTAATTTTTGATACTTAAAACCAGAGCCTGGAAGACTGTTTTATTGTGGTAGCTGTAGAAAATATTACGCATGTCTGAGTTTCTGAGGTCATATGATACACACTCAGACACTATAGTGACCTGTAGTTTTGGAATGTAGAAATGCACTGTGTCGTTATTTTACAAGTTGTAAATGGTGGGAAAGTTTACCAAAGTGATCCAAAAAAAGTATAATCAGCCATACAGATAAATAAATGGGGAGGGGAGGGCAGTTACTCACCCAAATCTCATTAATGAATGTAGTGGTTCTGTACTGAAGAGAGGTTAGACTCTAGTAAGTGTATAAATGAATTGTCATAATATGCCATTAGCTGCTGTAAAAGAGTTTAACTTCCTTCTATGAAATGGAGAGCCTTCTTTTTCCAACTGCTACTTAATTTCTGGTTTTAGTATGTGTATAGCATCTGTACATTTAATCAGCATAGTTGTTGCATTCAACAATTGAATGTTGCATAACAAGTTGCATTCTTGTTACTAATATAGCTAGTATTTTTTTTTTTAATTTTATTAGCTCAGGACTTTGATGCTGTTCAGATCAAGGTGCATCATAAAAACTGGGTATATATTAACTTATTTATAGATGCAGGCAATAATCAAGATTAAGAGAATTTGATGAGACTGAAGTTAAATTGGTATAATTATCCCTGTGTACCATTTTTATTGCTGTAATACATTGATACACAGATTTAAATTTTAATCGTGCAACAATTTCTCTTAGCTGTACAGGCAAAGCAGATTTCACATTTTTGACTGAGAATTAGACCTTGTCTTATTATAATATCTAATGTATGTGAAGTTATGAAGAAAAACCGAAATAAATGCTGCAATGTGACTCTGGAAAAGTAATAAAATGGCTATCTAATCACTAAAAGTTTTTTCTATAAATTAGGAATAAAGTTATATATAAATAATTTTAAGAAAAGGTGTATTTTCAATATGGAAAGTTATAACTTCAAGATAGTTCAAGTTTCCAGCAAACTGCAATTTTGTTTTCCCATGCTCCCTCCTCCTAGTAAATTTCTTCTTCTTAGATGCTGCATGGCATAAATAACAAATTATGAACTACTCTTGTGGTCATATGCAACACACACACACTTAAGGAAGTCTTGAACTTTTTACTCGTGTATGTGCTACTGCAGTGTAAATGCTACAGTGCATTTAAATTACACAATTTACTCTTGTCTTGGTACTCTTTAGATTCTCTTACCCAAAAACATTGGATGCAGACTTACATTTCAGGGTTTTTTTCCTGCCACTGAAAAGGCAAGAAAACAATGTTTTAAAATACTAAAGGTTGCAGAGTTTGACTTATTCAAGTCCACTGAAAGAGGAGAAAGATGATCTTTATGTATAAGCCTTCACCACAGAAGTGTTTCCCCTTATTCCTGTAATCTTTCGACTGAATTTCACTGATTTTGAATTTGAATGCCATTTTACTTTCAATGTGAGATAATTTGAACAGTTGGACTTGATTTTAGCACACACCCCAAGTTTAAACTCAAACATTTGTACAGCATTATCTTTGCTGTCAGCTGTCAGGCAAACTGGCATGATGTTGCATGCTGGACTGTGCTCCACACATTCGCTGCAAAAATCACTATTCCCTCTACCTTGTAGATAAGGGCAGAAATGCACTCTTCTAGAAACAAAAGCTGAGTTTTGCAGTGCCAAACCCAGAATTAGCAGAAGCTAGAACACAGCCAGGTTATACGAATTTATTTTTTCAATAGTTTTTTAAAGCAAATTCAATAAATGTGTTGAGATGTTTTCATGAATCTGAGAGATTCTTTGTTAACAAATTGCACTCTGAGCTTATTAGGAAAGATCCAGATCAGGAAATATATTTTTTTCAGCCTGACAAATTGAACAGAGCTGCTAAGCAGTGCACTCAGAAGTGAGAACAGAGAGCTCTGCCACTTTATTAAACTGTTTTGCTTCCTACTCCTTCTTCCTTGTTTTAATAAGCAAACCTTGTCCAACATAATTCAGGTTGCATAGACTGGGATTCTTAAATATTTTCACAGGACTAGAGGGAGAAAGAGAAGTCAATTTTTTGATAATGTTTCAGACGCCAGAGCAGATTAGAACATGAGGACAAATGCTGGAACGGAAAATTAATTTGATGGCATTACAGCAGTTTTAAGAAGAGGTTAGGGAAAAAGTACATTAATTTTGAAAATAAAGCCCTCGTTCACAAGTTGAATAATGCCTTGTCCTACTTTTGGCTTCATTCAAATTGACGTTGACTGCTGCATAATTTTTAGGGTTAGAGGAATTTTTCTGCTCCCTCTTCTATCATTTTCTAATAAAATGCTAAGAAAATTAGACTCATCACTGTGGCAAATTTGACAGTTTTAATGAGGAAATATTTCTTGCCTCTGAGCTCTAATTGAAGCAAATTGAGTTTTTATATATGGTGAAACACTAAAACAAGTTGCCTGGAGAGCTTGTAGATGCCCCAGCCCTGGAAACTTTCAAAGTCAGGCTGGACTGGACTCTGAGCAACCTGATCTTGTTAAAGATGCCCGTGGTCATTGCAGAGGGAATTGGACCTTTAAATGCCCCTTCCAACCCAAACTATTCTGTGATTATATGACATATGTTTTTTTATTGTCATGTCCTGCATTTCTTCATGGTAGCCTACTTTGCCTTCCCTCAAAAATTACCCCTAAAATTTACAATTGAGGATGAATTGCCAGAGATACGTCTTGCTTTAAATGCTGTGCTTTGAAAAATGTGCAGGGCTTTTGGTGTGCTGGTCACCACAATTCTTCTACTTATAAAAGGTGTTTGTTGAGGGGTTTTATGAAGTGTTTTTCAATGTATGAATAGCAAGACTTTTCTTTTAGAAAAAAATAGTTTAATTGGAATATTTGTTACAATATTTAGAAAAATAATTAATGATATTGATTTTGTAAAAAACCCCATGTTATTTTGCTTATATGTGCTTCCTTTATATGTATGGTCTGGACATCTACATGAAACCACTGGTTTGTTCTGTGTAAAGCAAAGATACTGCTTTGGTTCATAGGATTCATGATTAGGAATTCATAGAGGGGTACTGAAGTTTTGTTATGTGCTCTGAGCCTGGGCCTTAGGGATAAAATCAACAAAATAATTTTTGCCTAAGCCTTCATCCAATGTGGGAAAACCCCCCAATTTTTATTACCATTGATGCATTCATTTTCTAGGAGTAAACTACCTCTCATCATTGCTATTAATCCAATACACATATCTACCTTTAACTGTATCTAAGATCCTATAGGATCTCAACATTGATGTCAATTTGTTCCTTTAAACAAGAATAATTTAAATCTTTTTTTTGCGTATTATCTTGGTCTTCCTGATATTGAAATACAACACTTCCTAGCACAAGAAACTCATTATTGTCGTCTGCCAGAAAAAAAAAGCAAACAACAAAAGCAAAATTTTGGCAATAGCAGCAGCAGCTGGAAAGGGAGCTAAAAATAAGTTTATCAGTGTATAAATAAATGGCCTATACACAGAGACTGTGCTGACAGTGATAACAAAAGTCTATGGCGGATAATTAACATTTAAACAGTTTTGTACCACTTAAAATCTTTTTTGTTCTTAGTTGGGCCTTTTCCAGCTCCAATAAAAGTTTCTTTAAGGTACATATGGGGTTCAAGGTGTGGGAAAACATGATGTTCTGTTTTGTTCTCTATCTCTTTTTTAATATTTTCTTGTGAGTACTACATTGATATTTATGTGGGTTGATCTATCTCACAGACAGGTTTTACTCCTGAATTGTTGTGGTCTGCTTAGAAACAATAATTTTGTGCTGCAGCCTCAATTTAATTTTTTTGTGTACATAATTTCCTGTTTATCTGAATTACACTTCATCTGTAATTTAAATGCCCATTCACTGAATATTAATATGGATTTCTTCATAGTCTGCTCTCATTTTTACTATGCTTCATATCTACTTGGTGTTATCAGCAAACTGTAATTTTGCTCATTTTTCCAGAACTTTAGAACCTTCAGAATTATGATCAGTAGCAAAGTGATTGTGGGCTTTCACTTCAAGGGCAGAAAATAGCCATTCATTCCCAACTTTTGTTTCCTACCTTTCAATCAGTCTGTTGTGGTGGTATTGTTTAGTCATTTTCTTGTTTGTCGTTCTTGTTGTCTTTTGTCATTCTTTTATGACACTGTGCCTACAGAGGATGTTTCAATGCAGGGAAGAACTTCCTAAATTGTTCTGATACCTCCAATGGAGCTGTAATAGCTCATGCTGAGTTTAAGTTTTACAATGTTAAAAACATTAACACCCTCCTATATTAAAGTTTTCTTATTGTCATACAGCCCCAATGCTCTTCACATCTGTGCCTGTTTTGTCACAGGGAATCTTAAAAGTGACCACAATGAAAGTGGCAGGAAATCCTAACACTGGCTTTTGCTTTCCCCAGTTTGGTGTCATATCTAGTTTAAGAATATTTAATTCCTGTTTCAGATCCCTAAAGCCAATGGTCCAGAATTCTGTGGATCACATAGATCAAGTGTCAGACTGAATCCAGCTCCTTCTCTGTGTCCCCCTCACTGCTGAGACAGCCTGGGTTTGCTGACCTGGAGTGGTGACAGCAGGGCAAGGACAACCTGATTTATGGCCACTTGACCTTACCTGTACATATTTGCAAAACCAGAAAAGTGCAGAAGGAAATCAACTTCTGTCTTTGTAAATTAATGTACAGGATAAGAAAGTAGATAATTCCTTCTTCCACACTTTTTTCTACACTCCCTTGCTGCTGGTCTCCTTTTCCATGTCTCCTTCTCAGCCCAGTCACTTTTATTTCCACAATACCTATCTTGTGTTTATTTTCCCTCTCCATTCCTATAATTAAAAAAATTCTAACCTTTGTTAAATTAAGCTAACACACAGAGCTTCCCCAAAGCTGCTCTGCTCATGTCATTTCTAATTTTTTTGCCTTTTTTGTGTTTATAGATGTCAGCACCTCTGCAGCAGTCTGTCTTTTGGCATGCATTTTTCTTTTGCTCTAAGGAAGAGGGGTGTTGAATGACTCCCCTATTACCAAGACTAATACGAAAAGTTATTATGTATGACCATGTTGGCTGATAATTTGGCTGTCTGGGGAGTTAGAAAGGAAAAAGCCAATTTGACATTATATTAAAGAGAAAATTAATTTCAAGATTCCAGAACGGATTAAAGGCTGGAAAATCAATTTACTTGGATTAGAAGTAATTGTTGTGAAAAACATGTATTTCTAAGAGGAAACCTTTGTTTACTTTTGACTAATGAGTTTCAAACTTCATTAAAACTTCATTATGGTTATTTTTTAAAGAAAGATTAGAAATTCCTGGCTAAAGAAAACCATACCAGGCCAGAAAATATCAACCAATATCTGCAAAGGCATTAAGCTACTATTCCATCCACTCACTTAAATCAGAGCTGACAATTAGATTTTGCTCAGATAGGAGCCACGTGAAATTAGAGACAGCATAGGGACACTGCCCTCTGACAGTGTTACTTTTGCAAGATGGAAATTTGGTCTGTAAGTAAATCAAAAACCCTTATGAACATAACTGATACATGATCACTCTGCAAAATTCACTGCTTAGGAGATTCTCATACTTGCAGCCTTGCCAAAGTATGGAAAAAAAGACCAAAAGCCTCCAGTAAGAACCTCTGCAATGGACTTCTAAATTTGTTGAGATCACACACTCAGCACTTCTTTGATTAAACTTTCTGTGGATGTCACTGAAATTTTAACCCATAACTTCATAGAATGTGGAATCAACCAACTGTAAAACTAATTGTAATTAGTGATCTGCATGGAAAAGAAAGTTGCATATGCAAGCAAGTCAGGCAAGGCAAGCTGCAGCTCTCCTTTGATGGGAAATTACTGGGAAAAGTTTGCTAGTGAATAATTATGATCAGCTGAAGACATTTTAGAGGGTGGAATAACAGGGCTTTGTGAAAAAAAGGTTAAAGATTTAAAGTGGATTAAATCACTTGATATTGGCATATGAAGACTTTAGCATATATATAGCTGTTTATATTGATCTTGCATATGTCTTTGTGTGCTATGTGTGTGTAGAATAACAGGATAAATGCATGTGGGCACACACCTTTCTACCTCTTTTATTATGAATCATGGTAACTTGACAGCAAACCCCACATTTACTATGAGGAAACAATAGGAAAGAAGGAAGAAAAACAACTTTCTCCCCCAGCTTTGGTAAAATCTTTGGCTCATTTGCTACAGGTGGAATTCACCACTTACCAAGCCAGAATGGTGCATGTCTTCCCCAAAATCTTACATTTTGTGTGCCAGCCCTGGGGTTGTGTCTATGATATCCCAGCCATCTCAAAGAGAACTACATATCTGTATTTAAGCACCTGGCAGCAACAAGCTGACCTGGAACCACCACAGAATAAAGCAGGTGAGAGTAAGCACCTATGCTTTAGGTACCACTGGTGATAAAGTGAGGTGGGACCCCTGGTGTGTCAGAAGAAATGCACATCATGTCACTGCACAACCAAGCCCGTCCAAAATACTTGTTTCTTTACACCAAGACAACATTTTACTCTTCTGCCACACCTAGAGGAATTTTCTTAATATGTAATTGAGTATTGAAGACACCAAGATTAGTAAAGAACATCAGCTGTAGCTGACTGTACATAACTCCACTCCTTTTCATTCAGGAATACATTATAATAATTTGACAAAACAGTGCCATATTTATCTCAGTGTTCCTACATTAGATACTCTATCTGAGCAGGAATTGTTACAGGCTTGGCAAGCTGACAACTTATTATTTCATGAGCTTCCTGATTTCCCTATTCAAGTATGAAAGGCAAGTGGAGGATTCCTTCATGAACATGTTAGCATTAAAGGACATCTGAGTGTCCTCTTCCTTTCCAGTTTGATGTTTACAGGAATGACTCAAGGCTGTGGGTTAAATATGATGTCATCAACACAAATGTTTGCACTACCATGTCCCTGAAGTAGACCTAACCCTGGAATACAAGGTTCTCTTTATTACTATTAATTTATCCGAGATACTTAAAAATCATTTTTCTCCCTCCCAAAAATAGTTTATAAGAATAGGTCTTTTTTCTTCTATACCGTATTTGTCTCTATAGAAATATTTTCATGAAAAGTGCAATATATACAACATGTTTGAGATTTCTTGGATCCTTTTTTTTTCCCCCTCAATACGTCATTGTTGATAGTGGCATTTAGCAATGTACATGAGTGCTTTTATTGATTTTCCAGCAAGGATTCACCCTAAACATAGAAATTTTTTCCTAAATGAATAATCAGTGCTTTTAATTAGCTAATCTGACTCTCCAAAAATTTTAAAGAGGAGATTTTGAAGATACTCGGGGTTCAGCATATGATATAGAATCTATACTTCTGCAGTTGTCATTTAAAAACAATGAGCCCTACCCACATACCCCAAAGTGTGCCACATGTTGCTGCTGCAAATCCTGAGCAAAATGAAGCTGCTAGAGCAAAAGAATTCCCAGAAACTGGCTGATATCTTGATAAAGGTGGTACCCAAAGGAGAAAGTGAAAACCAGTGATATTTCTCATTTTGTGAAGGAAGAACAAAAGAAAACAAAAGGAGACTAAGAAGGCATGATGAGTATTAAAAATAAGCCATGTTATGATGAAGCACTTAAAAGACTGTGACAAGCAATGGAATGTTAAAAAAGTTAATTCAGTGAGGTGCTTGGCAATCTTTTCCTTTGAAGATGAGAGACTTGTAGAGCAAATAGGATTTAAAGTGTTCTGCTGCTCACATAGAGCCTTGCCTTGTGGCATCTCTTAACAATGACTCGTTCCAGATTCAAACCCAGCCATTATTAGAATAAAAAATTATATTAACTGCTTTTTAAATTAGAACAAGGCTTTCTCAGTGACAGAGAAAACAATTGAATGCAACCTTTAATGGGACAGTGTTTCCTCTGAGAACACCATGGGATATGAGGTCTCCTTCTATAGCTTTGAGTTAATTGCACACAAAAGACTGCAGGAGATGGTATTTATTTAAAATTGTTGCTGGCATTTCAATAAGAGATGCCACTCCTAATTAAATTGGAACATGTAATTCTGCATGGAAAAATGGTTATGCCAATACAGATCTTAGAACATCATGGGGTGACAAATATTAGAAAGAAGACACAAGTATAAGTAGCAAATACATGAAAGAATTCTAGTTCATATCAAATAGATTTCCAAGAATACATTTTCTGAAATAGACACAATTTTACTTACCCTGAGTCAAAAACTCAATTTGTTTGACCTTATGTTTAAGCAGATCTGAACATTCTTGGCTATATTCAGCTTTGGTGAAATGACCTAGATTTCACAAGAAATCAATAATTCAAGTAATTTGTGTCCTTTAGGAATCTGTGAATGCATGCCCAAAATCATTGCCAAAATTTGCTTCTGCAAACTGAGCAACCAGTACTGTTATTTTAAGAAAAACTTATATGTTCTCCAGCCTGCAGCATAAGTACAGAAGGTTCTTTGGTAACTGATACTAAATCAAAGGGCAAAATTCAGAATTAAGGTAAGTTGTATGTAGACTAAAAGCAGCACATTAATTTTCACATCTAAATGTTTTCTTTTGGAAATAAAGGAATTGAAAAGAAAAATGAAAATTTCTTCTTCAGTCAGGACACATGCTCTAAATTTTTAACAGAAATTGTGTTCCTTCAGCCAAATAAGAGAAATTATCCTCCTCGTCCTGAAAAATTTAGCAGGCCAGGAGCTGTTCTTGTACATTAGTAGATGATTTAAGGGTCTAAAGTGAAGTATAAAGGAAAGATAAACACAGAACCTATTTCCTAACATTTTGTCAACAAATCAGTAGAAAATGTTATTTCTCACAAGAGCTCAGAAACCAGCCTCCAAGTTTCTCGAGGGTCTGATCAAAATCAGACAAGTCATCACTGCCATCAAAAACTTTCATGATTTCCTCAGACATGCAGGAAAATTTCTTAACAATATAAAAGCATACTACTACTACTACTACTACTACTACTAAAAATAATAATAACATGCATAAGAAAAACTATTTAAATGTAAGAAAAAACAATCTATATTTTGCTATAGAGGGAAAATGGTTTGGGTATACGACCCCAGGAGATCTTCTGTTCCTGGAACCACTTAGCTGCTAAATTTAATAAATGTACAACAAACCTCCATTTATGTTTTCCACTTGAAAGTCAGTTTTCCCTTCACAATCTCTGTGCTCCAGATATTATTTTCCTCTTGCACCTGGTACAAGCTCCTCAGAAGTTCACTGTGCTCCTGGACTTTAGTCTGTTTTGTTTCTATAAAGTGACATTTTCAATAAACTAAAAAATCTCAATTAACATAATCCAAGATGCCATGCTATATTATACTTTGACAATCCACTTCAAGGATTAGCAAAAGTAAATAGACTGGTGAACCCATATCAGCTTTAAAAAATGCTAAATCATTGTTTTCTCTGTAGTTTGCAAATGGTGGTGATCTATTTCCCCATTTTCCATATTAATATCACTTTAATTAAAAAAAAAAAAAGGATAAATGCTCTCTTAAACATTGTGAGAACTTCTGGTGTATACTTCATACTATGTGTGCTACTCTTCTAAAATGGTAATCATGAAAAAACATTTATTCAGGCTAAATTTTTTGGCAGAGCAGGCTTTGAAGTAGGCATTAAATCTTGCAGGTTCTCCTCATCCCCCACATCCCCACCATCAGCCAGTGTTATGTACTGTGCCATCTCAAAGTCAGGGCAAAATGTGCCTCATCAACTATTTCACCTGAATAAAGCACAGATACATTTCAATAATGTTCCATTTAGAACCACAGCTTTTCCACCTCCTGACTTTCCAGCTCCTGTTATGTGAGAGTGACCTGAACTCCAGCCCCATGGATACTTTTCTATCCCTTTTTGCACCTGCCATTGCTCCCAGTCAAGGCCCGTGTGCTTTCGAGATCCATTTCATTTCTCTTCATTCATTGCTATGGTGAGCAGACCTTTCTGTGCTGAGATGTGTCTTGCACCTTTCTATCAGTATTATTTGTTCTTCCACGTCTTGCCTCTAATTGCTGAGCATCAAACTTCTAAAACAAAGAGCCTCGATGATAGTTCTAAAGACCCTTTATGAAAATACAGAATTTAGCAAATTAAATCTGCAGGCAACTTTGAAAGTTGCAGGCTGGACCTGCCAATAATCTTGAACTTCTGCTGGTCCTTTCAGTAAGAACAGCTCAAATTACTTAATTTTGTGGGTCAGTGTCTTACCTCCATCCTTCACACAAAAATCTATGAGAACAAATACATATACATCAGAAAGGATGTTTTTAAAGTATGTTTTAAGTATGTTTTTTAACTGTCTCCTGACCAGCCACACTGAGAAGGGAATCCTGTTTAACACTATTTTGAGAGCGCCCTGTGCAAACCTGTTCCAACATCTATCCAGACCTGGGTAAAGTTAAAAAGCATCAACTCTGTGAAGTGTCAAAGAAAGAGTGAGAAAAGCTTCACTGTGATAACACTCATTATAAAATCGGTGGGACCCTCATGGACCCTGCCAGGGTGCCTTTTCTCCCTTCAGTTCCCATCAGAAATCAGTGATAGCCAAATGAATTCACTCATCATTTCACTTGTAATAGGTGGAAATACACAGCTTATATTTGTCAAAGGCTTTTATAGGAAAAAATCTTTTGTCAAATGATTTTGTATTTTGACAAAACATTTTCATCTGTTTAACAAAAGAGAGAACAAATAAAACTTCTTTGGACCAACTAGAAAGACAATTTCTGTTTTTACTCAGAAAAAGCTTTTTCATTCGTAAATGTTTTTTATATATATAAAAATTCACAATAAAGCACTTTTATCTGATAAGACTGTGATTGACATATATGCAGTTTCTTCAAAAAGCATAGTTTTTGTTCTAAAAAAATTTGGGCTTTTTTCTCCAATACATGGAAAATCCATTCTTAGAGCAGCTGTCATGACCTCAAATTTGATGTGGTTTTTTTCACGTGTGTTTTTCCACTACTAAATAGATTATTGATTAATATTTCTTATTTACTTTTGTCTTTTCCTCAACAATTAACAACTTCTTGTTTCAGGCAAGTTTGTGAGAAGCCAAGTCTCTCTAAGAAGGTCCTGTACAGGCATCTTACAATCCAATAGGCACATTTTGTAAAAAAAATTAAAAGTTTCCAGTTATACTAGTGTTTGGCTCTCAGTACACAGTGGTAAAACACAAGAAGCCCATTCTTTGGACAATTTAATATTGTTGAAATAAATGATCATGCAGAACAATTGTATTTACTCACAATTTTACAGTTTATAAATTAAAGGCTGCTACAGGATTGTCTTCTACAGGACACATCACTGTCAAACCTAATACGCAAGCCTGCGTCTTTAGAAAATATAGATTCTGTAAAAAAATACGGTTGTTATTTAATTTATTTTGATTTGAGATTTCTCTTGAAAACAGCCTCTGTAGTCCTCGAGGGCTTATGTGCATTTCCTAAATAAATAAACATATGCAATCACAAAATGACTTCTCATGAGCCAAATCATCTTTTTTTTTAGAGTACTCAAAGACAGAGAAATGAATGGGTAGAGTTGAATCAGCACACATTAATAACAGACATTAGGAAAAAAAAGTGCAAACAGAAGACTGGTTAAAATGCAGTCTTTGGAGCTTTGCAGAATATATTATGGTCAGCAGTATAATGGCTTCTGCTTTAGGTATTTTACAGTACAGCAAAATATATATCAGTGAGGCAGGAAAATGCTAATGATGGACACGTATATACTGAATTAATTTCTCAAGGGACAAGTCTGTTGAGCCCAGCATACTCAGGCATCATTCCTTCTAGACTTTGGCTAATTAATGTGGTGCAATTTAAGAAAAGGTGGAAGGGATCATATTGATAAGTGTCAATAGTGTACATTTAAAACATGTATTATTTCTCTTCTGTGTCCTTGGAGGCCAGAAAAAACGCCAAGTCCAGCAACCACTTATAGTTAATTGCTAAGCAGAACACAGTTTTAAAAAAAATATTAAACCCCCTCTTCTTTTTTTTCATTTTATCTGTGTTTCCTTCCCCCACTCTCAATCTATCAGAAGCATATAGAGAACCAGAACATAATATTTTTAATCTATTAATTGCAAAATGTTTCTTCTGGAGTTGGATCATCATCTAATCTATTTAGATGTTAGAAGAATTGTTGTTTTTAAGTAAGAGTTTTGTGTGTCTGATTGAAGGATGCTGTTGAAAGTTTGGATTTCTCTAAGCATCCTTCATTTTCAACAGTTTCAAGTAGAAAACACTTTATAAAATTGGGAAATCCAGGAACAAAAAACTGCATAGTTTTTCTAAATCTTGCTAGAATCTTGGATCCTATGAAAAAAGAAACTTTTCTTGAGACCTAACATCTAGATTTTTTTTTTTTTCCCAAGGTTAAAGAGTCTCCTTTTGTCCTTTGCTTTTACTGTGGAGATTTGTAATGCTTTTTGTTTAATTAAGTGACAGAATAAATTGAGCAAGGCGATCAGGAAGTGTTTTGATCCAGATTATTGGAATGGAAACTGTACTCAGCTTTCCCAGTAAGTTGTAAGCCAGCATCCTTCTCCATTAGACCTGACAACTGCAATTTGCTCGGGAGCTCCTGATGCAGCTTGTCACTACCACCAGGCCAGACTGTGCATGGCCAGGGGTTACAGCACACTGATTCATTAGGCTGCCACCACGGATCTGCCACTTCACAGAAAGGGCCCATCCATCTCTCTGCATTTAGCTGTCATTCCTACCATGAATGTAATGCTATTACTGAGACAGCCAAGTCCATTGCTCATGCCAGATGTTGTTAGGAATTCAATCCATCCTATCTGTGAACACTGGTCCCTTCAAACAACGAGATGTTGAGTGAATTACATATTGAGTGGTGAGGTTTTTTGGCATTTAATTATCCAGCTGAAAGGAACATGCTTAATTGTTGCTGCAGTTGCTGGTCGGCAACTAAATAGAGGAATTTTATGAAGCAATGGTGGAGCAATGGCAGCTGAATAAATGTTTCATAGAGCTGCAGCGGCTATGACAAAAAAAAATCTGTATGTCTTTACTGAACACAGATGCCTCTCTTCTTGGGTAAAATGAACATGTTTTATTTTGTTTTAAAGTGAGAACACATGCCATTATTTCAATAAGGCAAATTCATGCTGCTCAACCTCCTGCTAAACAATTTTGCCCCTTCAAGCAGGATCGCTGCCAGGGTGTACAGGGGTAGCAGCCCAGTGCTGGTTATTCAACACCTGCAGAAAGCTGGGCTTGGATATCCAGGAAAACGTCTGTGGGACTGCAGTGCTCAGCAAAAGGAGTGTGTAATTCCCTTTGGGATGAGCTGGTCCAACACATTCCAGAGGAATAGGACACCAGTTATCTCTGCTTAGTTTTGCAAGGCAAGAAAACCGAAGACCATCATTTCACACACTACTTCAGAGCAGAACTGAAACAAAGTTAAGCCTCATCCTTTCATTACGCTGATTGAAACTGTCCACATTAGAGAAATATCTTGTACTTCTGTAGTTGGCTCATGCTGAAGAAAGAAATATTACAAATATATATGATATTTTCAGTCCGGGCAATAATGCTGTGTAATCTTCATGAAAGCTCAGTCTTGTAATACGCCCAGCTACATTTCAACAGTAAAGCTTTAAGGAAATTGCATCAGGGCTTGGGACTTTCTCAATTTCCCTATGTGAAGATTCATTTAGATGCATTTAGAAATGCAAGAAAGCAAAACAAGCAGCTGAAAAGGCAAGAGTTTATTCTCCTGGATTTTAACTGGGAAATAAGACAAGTGCACTATGACAGAAGCAGAATAAAGCTATGATTTTCTGAGAGTAAACATGGACACTTTGCCTTTGGTTTGTTTTTGTCATTTTTTTTCTTTTTTAATCTGTTTTAATGATATAGTCTGGAATCCAGGAAGTACTTGTCCCATTCATTCACTAACAAGCAAGTGATGCTTTTCTCATTTACCAACTTTACTTTGTTGCCACATAGAAAGAAATTATTGGTGATCTTCATGTTCCTTTGATGAGGCAAGTTTGTCTAACATTGTTGAAATAACCATATTTAAAGGAGAAAAACAAGTCCTCAAACTTAGTACCTCTGAAGGTTTTTTGAAAGTATTTGAACTGACATTATACTACATTTAGTGATGATTTATCACAGCTTGTCAGAGTTTAGACTGAAGAGGACCAAGCATCTTGTGCAAGATTCATATGTATATATATATACATATATGTATGTATGTATAAAAATGCCATTACTTACAACGAGGATGTCATATAACTTGATCTAGTCCAGGAGGGAACTTTTTCTGTCCTGCTTTTTCCTTGCTGAGACTAACAGCCTTCAAAACTAAAGGACTCCAATTAGCAGCAATATGTGGCTCCATTAGATTGGCACTCTTGCACATTCTGACCTAGACTTAAATAATTTCACAGATTCCAATGGATGTGAGTCACACCAGCACAGGGAATGCTATTCTTCCTTGTACCTTAACATTTCTCTCAGAATCTTTGTACAAACAAAAGTGTTGCAGTCAGCTGTGTCTGATAATCTTTTACTAATTCTATTCTTCTAATTTTTCTCATCTTAAGCCAAGGCAATAAATTCTTGAGGCTGGCCACATCTAGGGGCTCTGGTTGTTATATGTCAGTTCACCACAGCTTTGTAAACATGAAAACACTTGACAACTGACTCACAGGTCCCCTGCTAAGTATTAAGACTTAATCTGTTGACAGCCTGATACCTGACAAAAGAGTGGGAACAGGTATGAATATAGTTAACTATTTAGGGTTAATAATCCATTTATACAGTGCCTTCTGCAAGACCCACTCTTGCAAGCTGGAAAGCAGGCTTAAACTTTTTTTGCTTTAAAGGTTTAGACCCATCAGGTGCTGAACCATGGCAGCTTTGTACTCTACACAATACAGTCCACAGTGCTAACTTTATATTGTGGTTCTAAAAATCCATAAGAAACATCACCACACCTTGAAAGAATTTGGGTACCTAACATAACCACAACTCCTTAGTGAGTGTACACAACCGTTTCCACAGATTCCTCAGTGTAGGAAGTACAGCAGTAATATCCAGTGTAATCTGACCTGGAATTTGGCTTCACTGACGTTTGCATACAGATATTTGCATAGTTCTTATTTAAGGTAGAGATAGAGTCACAGTAAGTCAGGGTTTCACCTCACAGCAAAAAAATTATGAAGGAAATTAATAAATGTTTCACTTTCACCTCAATACTTTTTATGTAGGGTGATTATTACCAAAAAAAAAACCCTATTATTGAGCATTTCTTCAATTTTTCTGTTCTTAGTAACTCTTTTGAGTGTTTAACTTCTGTGTGAAATCTGTTAGGCATTCTGTTAGCAATTCACAAACAATTAGAAATAATAACTCCCCCAATAAGCAGAAATCTAGTCAAGTCATTTTAATATAATAAGGCAAATACTGACAAAAATGTCCCACAAGCAAAGAAAGACTAAGATATTGAAAGGGAGAGCTATATAGGAAAATCAGGCAATAAGCCATAGTTAGAATCTCAAAATGATTTATGAAAGTGGAATCACTGAAGGGAGAGGGGATGTCCTTAAGGTATGAACAGATTTAGGCAAGTAGGTCTCACTGGTTTTCATAGGGACAATTGCTAAGTTTCCCATATGCTTTAATTATTCTTGCATCCAATAAATTATGTACAAACTATTCATTCTATTCCAATTAATCTCCAAATTAACAACAAATTAACTAATAGAAGTGTCATTTGAAACTGGTTTTAGGAAGCTTGAGATTTAAATTTTAAAAAAAGACAATTGATGATTAGCTATACTATTTTTAATAGCTGAAGTATTTTCTATAAACTTTGCTAAAAAAAATTGGATGAATCTGGTCAGCTTTGAATAATTCTGAGGGTAAATATTAAAGTAATACTTTAAAAATGTACTTTATTTAGTGTTACCTTATTCCTTGCAAGACTTTATTTTCTGGCTACCAAGAAAAAACACTTGAACTTTATAAATTCTTGAAGATGAGGCCATGGAGGAATTTATCCTGTCACATCTTTAGTTGATACTAAGGAATGATTTCGGAGGGAACTGAGAAGAACTTTGGCCTATTTCTTAAAACCGGTGTGGAAACAACCAATGTTAATCCTGATAAATGACTCGAAACTTTGCCTGTTGTGGGATCTAGGGATGCGTGTAGGAACACCTGGCAAGCCCGTAGGAATTCTGTGTAGGAACATGGTCTCTGCAGGAATGCTGATGGCAGCCCTGATCCAGCAGAACTCTCTCACACCTTGAACTTTGATCATTCATTGGGTTCAGTGAAATGCTCACACTCTTTCAGGATCAAGTCTGTGGTCTGACACAAAGCTCCGAGGTGAACAGGAGAATTTAATTGGCTTTGAAGGTTCAAACTGTGCTTGAAACATAGTCATCACTGGTATTCTATGTATTGAATAATCTGACTATTCTTCTCAGGGTACTTGGGGCTGTTGCCTAAAATGTAGCTTACTAAATTTGTCCCTGTTGACAGCTGCTGGGGTAAGTAGCAGAGGGAAGACATATTTTGGGAAAGACTGCTCCATCATAAAGCTTTCCCCCTGGCCATCTACCAGTCTCTGCAACTACTTAAAAATATGTTTAATCGAGCATTGAAACTAGAACCTCAAGTGAAATGTCACAAGTGGAATGTTCAGTAAACCTGTTTTAGCTGTTTAATTCTTGAATACTTGGTTTATTTTCTTTTTACTGAAAAGTGTAGGGGCTAGGGTTCCAGCTAGTAGTTAGAAATAGACCACTGCATGAAGACATAAATGTGAAAAATGGGTGATTAACCTCAGTCCTATAGTTCTATGTGGAGGTGGGAAAACTGGATTTGTATACTCCATTAATAATACCACTTGGTGTTAATCAGGATGTCAGTTTAGCACTCAGCCATTTGTCACTTCATTAAGGCTGCAGTAGGAATACAGTTATGGTTTTCCATAGCTTGACAGCACTGTGGCAATTAAAACACGCTTGTGGTGGAAAAAGCCTGTATTTGCTTTTTGTTATAGAGTTCATATTAGCAAGAAATTGTTGAAAAAAGAGCAGGAGGGTGGGCGGGTAGCAAGTGAGTCTGAGGGCACAAAGGAAAGAAACCTTTCAGAAAATTTGCAAGGAGTGAGAAAATATATTCAAATATATTCAAGGTAGCAGTGGCTAAATGGCTACAGCCCAGACGACAGGACTGCAAGTGGTTCCCTTGGAAACATCCTTCTATTCAGAGAAGTAGAAGAGTGTAACTGGCTTTTAGGTCATGCAAACCATCTTTCCACTAATGCAAAAATATAGCTGAAAAACTCAAAAAGATTAGTATCATCTAAAATTAAGTTAATAGATAAACACAATATTTTCCCACTTTAAATCCCAAAGTCTTGCATCATAGGATGCAGCTTGTTCTGCCCTCCCTATGTGGTGCTGTATGTCAAATAAAATTAGAACATAAAGGCTGTTTTGAGTTAGGACCTCTTATCTCTCCATTGGAAATGTAGGGGTTCACATTAACACAGGCTCTGTTCCTCTGATATGTGGATTGTACGGAATTTGTTCTTTTTCTAACTGCCAGCTACAGTGTTTGGATAGTCATAATACAGAAATCTAAAATACATCTCAGATGACATGTTTCTGAATTTGGCCCTGTATATGTATTTAATGGAGGATTATAACACTTCCCAGATAAAACTGCAAGCTGAGAAAGCAGAAAACTCCTTGCATTTGTTGGGGTAGGTTTGCTTTGAGCAATCTTCCAGCTTTCTCTTCAGAGCTCTATAAATGCACCTCAGTTCTGAATGAAGTGTTACTCATTGAACAGGATATTTATTGAGAAACAATTCTACCCTTTTTAGTAAAAAAATAATAATAATCACAAATATTTCCTGAATAAGTTAAACTTGTGTGTGTGTGTGTGTGTGTGTGTGTGTGTGTGTGTGACAAGTCACTGTTATTGCTTTAGTTTTATTGTTTCTGAAAAGATCCATCCTCTGGGTGCAGCAGAGGGGAGGAAAAAAAAAAGATTCGACTCTCTCATATCCTGAATATATACAATACGTTTTTCTAGACAGGACAAGGTACCTAAGGAACAGGCTAAATTAGCCACTATGGAATTCTTTGTGGATGCAGCTGGACTGCTGCAGCAGATACCTGAATTAGGTCAGGCACCTTCCCCATCATTTCTGCCTGATATCTTACTCTTCAGCACCTGTAGTGTCATTATATTTTTCATTTTGAGTGTTTGTGCCTCACTGTAGCTGTGTAGACTGAAGGAGGATTGTTTACCTCTCTATTATATGACTTTGCTGAAGTCTCACAGCACTTTATACTTGACTTCCTAATAACTTTTTTCCGTATTTGAATTATCATCAAACCAGACCTCATTTCTGCCACCTTTACTGTATGTATTTGTGAGTGTGTGGTTCACTAAGAACAGAAAACACCTGTGCTTCCTTCAGAATGCTATGGCTTTGATTTTTCTTGCCTGAGTACATTGACTTAAGTGATTATTTATCTTGGCTCAACAAAGCTCTCTATTGATACAAAATTCATCCAGAGCATACTGCAAAGCAGAAGGGAAAATTCCAATTATAGCACATCTTTTACCAGTTTCTTCTCCCCATCACCACTTGACAACCACTATGTTTCAGATCTAATTTTTTTTTTTCATGAGCAGTGAATTGTGTATGGGTAACAAAATACAACACCAACAAAGTCAGGGATACCAGGGATACAAATGTCAGTGTCTTCTGTGAAAGTCAAACTTTCATTTTTTTGTGGATATTTACGAGGCCAAGATCCGTCAAAAGCTAAACATGGTTTGAGTTGAACAAAATGGTTGGTACAAGATACTTCCCACACTTCGGTAAAAAGTGACAGTTTCATTCATGTTTCAAACACATCAAGACAGCAAAGTAGCAGCTCAAAAACGACAAATAAAGGTAAACGTGGTAGAAAAGAAGGTAATCAGTATCTCTCCCAGGGGGAAACAGAGAGGATTTATGCTAACCTCTCTTTCCATAGTCCATGAGAAGTGTGTGGTGGCCACAATGATCTGAAATTTCGTGGCCTCTCTTCTCTGCAGCCACTTGTTCCCAGTCTTGCAGTTTGCTCCTTTAATGGAACTGTGAGGCACCACTGTGTAGACTGGATAAATTATCTGATCTGAGATTGCTTTTTGAGGGACAAAGTAAAGTGCAGGAGGAAAGAAAAGTAACCAGTGAGAGAAATAATTAAATCTAACCCTCTTATAAAATGGAATTGCTTCCTGACACAAAAGCAGAATTCTGTAAATATGTGACACGCTAACAAAAAGAAGAATCAGTTGCTAATGAAGCTGCAAGATTGCACAGCTGAATAATGCTCATGATCTAGAAAGTTCCTCCCAGTGCTGGCAATGAGAAAGGTCAAATGTGGTGCCATTAAAGGTTAAAATGGCTTCACAGTGAAAAAGAGATTTTAATACTGAGCCAGTAAAAAGAACAGATTTTCTTTTCTCAGACTGTGACTTAATATAAGCATTTGTAGATTCTTGCTGGGTGAAATCTTAAATTCCATCTAAATGAAACATTCATCTACTTGACAGTTTGTGGTGAATTGCAGCTTCTGTTTTCTGTCAGTATGAATTATGCATGTTTGGAAAAAAGCTTCCAAATTTCAATTAGTGAATCTTAATTTTCTTTCTAAGACCAGATGGACTTCGTTAACAAAAGGATTGTATCTATATCTAATGGAACCTCAAATTGTTTTAATCAATTTCAATTGAGATAAATATTTGAAGCATTAAACCTGTCTCCACTATTTTTTTAACAAAGTCTTTCTGGATATCAACAGCACACTGCTCGGTTTATTACTTTTTTATCCAATTAGAAAGCAGAATCCCCATGCACTAATTGGCAAGTGCATAAAAGAATCTACATGTTGCTTAAGCAGCAGAGACTCAAGGAAGTTTAATTACCTTGTAACAGGCAATTTGTAACTAATTACATTTGGTGTTAGATGGTGCTGGTTTACGGGCTTGGGGGGGGGGGAAATTCTTGTACAGCTTATTCCAAGTCCTAAAATAGATAAACCATTTTTCCTACAGTAATGCCATAAGTCTTAATACTGAATACTTTATAGCCTTTTTGACCTGGTTAATGTCTTTTAAACACTACAGTGCTGTACATATTGGGGACTCCAGGTTTGCACCAATTCTCATCGCATTCAACAGGAGGTAAATATTTATTCTCAGACTGAGCACTTTTATTACAGAGTTCAGTTACTTCAGCTTGTTCAGTAACCTCAATAATTTCAGCAGTTCTCTCTCTTGCTTTTGAAATACCATGTAATAAACATGTATGGATTTGTGAGTAATTTAACATGCATACCTAATTTGTTGAAATTTTGTTAAAGCACAGAATTTGTTTTATTTTCCAGAATTCATTCAGCAGATACTGAAGATTGTGAAGATTTTGCAGGTACTTCAACAGTCAGAATAAAGAAGTCTTCATTTTGACTGGGTATATATTTTTAACATACATGTTGGTGTTACTTCTTAGATTTACACAGAGTAACTCCTAAAATTATATTTTAGTGTGAATTTTAAAATTTAGACATTAAAATTCTTCATTCATTCATTGGCCAGAAAAATTGATCCTTTTGTAACAATATTTGTATGTGTAAGTGACCAGATAAACATTTACTGCATTCTTTTGGTAAGACTGCACAGAGTTTCAGCATTGGCTCAAAGAGGTGCAATGATTCTCATGTTCAGTAGTGGCCTTAGCAAAATGAGTTTATGAATCCAATGCATCTCCTTGCATTTCTATTACATCGATAATAAGTCTATAAAGGACATGAATGTCGAATCAGAGAAATCAGAACAATAAAGGTTAGAGACATATCTTTTAAAAGTAGCCACCCAGGGAAGAAATCAGACCGACTGACAGTTTCTTAAACTGTGTTATTCAGCATCTATAAACTGCATGCATGAGATGAAAAAGATTGATCCTCAGATAGTTCCCTTCAGCCTCACTGAAACAGTGCAGCAGCTGACGAAGGATGTTTGCATTGCCAAGCCTGAGCACTTTTAGGTTCTCAGCATGGTTAACAAAAAATGTCATGGCATTGGATCTGGCTGAGATGGAGCTCACAGCGCTGTGCTTTGCACTGGTAGGCAGAAAGGTGTTGATAACGTACCAGTTACACTCAGAGGTGATTCAAAGAATTGAAGTGGGAATTCTAATTGCTGCCTAGTTCAGGTATTCTGAATAGCCCCTTGAAAATATCCACCTTCCTTCACAGAGTGTAGGGAACTGAATCACCGAGGTCGAGCTCCTAAAGTCAAGGGATGTGCTTTCTTCCAACTATTCCTAATAACTACACACTGTGACAAATACTATAGTGAACAGGTGACAGAAAGCTTTCTCTGGCTGCACAGCAGATGTTAGATCATTATTTCTCATAAGGAGAATGGTAAAACCACAATGAAATACTTTTCTGTAAAACATGTAGGTCATGTTCATAGTATATATTTTATATATGCATGCATAATAAATCAATAACTGCATCTATTCCCCTCAGTTTCTCATGGCTGTGTGGTTCACTTTGGTCTCTTAACGGGATTGTTGCCCAGACTAGTGTAATATTTTTGTCTATGGTGAGAAAATTCTCTAATCCTTTTTGAAGATTAATAACATCTGTTACAGTTTGGGATTATATGGAAAGACATTAATGGATGCCCAGCATGAATTCCAGTTAAGTATCATTTTGTGTAAACAGAAATGTGACAAAAATAAAAGGAACACCAGCAGCAACACATCTGTTTATAGAGCTAATGCAAACTACAAGTACTTTAGGACAGTAATTTAGGCTATTTTTCAACATTTCCTGCTTGACACATAACCATATAAGCCATGTCAGAAGCTCGACCCAGTTGATGTGATGTATACCAGCCCTTTCTTTAGGGACAACAAAGCCATGAAACACAATCTTTCAAGGTCTGGGGGGCAGTGAAAGGCTCAGAATTGGCTGTTAATTGTGATACATTGCTTCTCTTCTCTGTGAACATGTTCTGAATGTCTTACAGTATTAACCACTCTTTTATTTGCTAATATACATCACCTCAGAAATTAAAAGTGATCCAAAGCTGCTGATGAAGAATATTTCTCATAATGACTGGAATATCAAATGGTAATTCAGCCCTGAGTGTGCTGCTGTAACAGGAGCAATTACAGGGTGCAGGGCCAGAATAGGTACAACCCCATCAGAAATAAGGGTACTCGTGTGTGTGGCCAGGCACTCATTCAGTAACTTGTTAGTTAGGTTTGCTGAACGAGGCATAGTTTTGTGAAAATATGGATCTATGGCTTCCACACTCCCCAAAGTTGCACATGGGAATATGGACACTCGTGTGTGCAACTTAATTTCTAGTTCTGTGCTGATTCACACCTTGCTGCATCTGCCAGTGCAACAGTATTTATGCATCCTAAGAATAAGTAGCTTAAAATATTAGGTAAAAAATGTTAAAAAAAGGTTTGTGAGAAATAATTTTTGACATTTTTACTCAATAACTTTTATTAATTACAAAATAATTTTATTTTTATCTTACATTCTTAATGCACAGAATAATGATTGATCTTTTAATTGCACATTTCTAAGAGAAAATTGTGTGTGCAGAAATGCTTCTAATCCTGTTTTTTCCCCTTCGTAAATTAGAACGTTTTGTGCACCCAGATCTCTTCAAATAAAAATCTGAAGGGTTTATGATTTGGGTCTCCAACATAAATTTATAGTAAATCTAGGCTGAAAGGTACCA
>VZRO01000695.1:94120-133322 GCA_013397915.1 Daphoenositta chrysoptera | reverse complement strand
AAAAAAAAGATGATGATGATGATAATAATAATAATAATAATAATTAATGATAATGATGGGGAGGAAGTACCTAATGTGCAAGTATAGTAAATGAAAGTGCTGATGTTAAGATAACTTTTATTTCTACCCAGCATGAAGCCAGACCATTTTATGAACCTACCTACCCAGAGTTCTTCTATGCATATGTAAGTACCTAATGTAACAAAAAAATCCCAATTCCTGGTCATTACAAATCTTGATTATCTATAACAGGGATGCCGAGTTTCTGGATGAGCCCCTTACCTGTGACTGAGGACCATTGGCCTCGTTTCTGCTGTTATTTGCAGGAAGGGTGGAGATCAGGCCTCCTGTGTGTGTGCCCAGTGCAGGGCACTCGTGCAGGGGCAGTGGTGTCTGAACCCCCTGTGCAGAGCAGGAGGACTCTGCCCACCCGTTACACCTCCATCCTGGGAAGGCCTTATAGGATACCATGTCCACGGTGATAAAATTAGGGCATGTGGTTTTGATTGCAGCTTTTACATAACAATAACTGATACCCTACTGATTTAAGACCACAGCCCTGTTGATAAAACACTACATCAAAATTTCAGACAGAGACCTTTCTTTTCTTGGCCATGGGCATTCTGTGTGACTTCACTTAACAAGATTTACTTCCTTCTTTCCTTTCATTCCTGCATTTAACTATTGACTCAGGACACAGAATCACTTAATTGAAATATTTCATATAAATCTCTCTTTTAATACAAGTCTGGTCATGATTCTCTTTTAATACAAATCTGGTCTTGATTAGATTTTCTAGGCACTACCATAGTGTAAATAAATAATACAAGGAAAAGTGAGGATTTAATTGATTACGGTTTATAAACCCATTTTTTGTGACTAAATTTTGCCAGGATCAACATAAGGTAGCAGTGCCAAATCCATCAAAAGTACTGACATTAATTAAAAGCAGATTTCTTTTTTTAATTTCTGGAAAGAAAGAACCGTGGTTTATTACACACTTCGTATCAAATGTACAGCATATCTATTTTCATTATGAAATCATCAGATAAGCACAAGATGTGAGCAAGGTTGAAAAAACACACTGAATGTATTTAAGTTAACTATTATTGAATAAAATAACAATATCAGCGATGGAATGGCTGATCAAGTTCTGGCCTCTTGGTAATATATAAATCAGTCTAGTACAGAATTTAATATTAGCCAGTAGCTTGGGGTATTGGTAATGTTAACTGTTATGAGTCCTGTTAAATATTGGCAGTCATCAGAATTTTCACACAGTCTAAACTGCAGAGAGCATTAGTCATTTATTTTATCCAAGGTTGAGCTAAACAGAAATTCTCTTTCAGGAAAGCTCATCTCCTTGGGAAATGGGAAACGGCGTGGGAGCAAATTGCGTGCTGAAGTTTGGTGTGCTTCTCTGCCCTGCTTTGAGAGCGTTTATCACATTGGCTCCTTGGGAAGGAAAACTGTCAAAGGACAAGCAGGTTTACCAGCAAGAATAAAAATAGTAATAAAAGGTACTAAACCTGCTCACATTAGCAGAGAACATGATTATATTTTCCTTAATACAGGGACAACTTTGAAGGATCTGTCAGACCAATGAATCTTGTACGCAGCAGAAGTAATAGAGAAGTTCACATTTTCACCCAGCCAAGAGCAGTTCTTACTAATTTTTTAGGCAACAGCTGGCTGAGACCTTCATTTTGTTTGAAAAGCAGGAGGTAAAGGGTAAGGATAGAGAAGATACCTCTTTGTGGGCTTCCTGTGCCCACACGAGATTTCCCGAGGTATAAACCTCCAATATCTCAACTTCTGCCACTTCCCTAATCAGTCATGGAAAGAGGTAACTTGAAAGGTTTATCCTATCTGAGGAGGTGCCCATGTTGTAAACTCAGAACCTCATGGAGCTCTAAAATGCTGTTTTGACAGATGTCTTTTAAAGTAAGGCACTTTCTCACAAAGACTGTTACAAATTAGAGAAAACTTTATTCACAGGAGCTTCAAGAAAGACAGCAAGAGTGAGCTGTGTCTATTTTTCTAACCTTTCAACATATTGGTTACAAGACTTGCTGTAGCCACTCAGTCCAATTACAAAACAAAACAGAACCACAGTAACACTGTCTGCCAAGTGTTGAGAAATACAGAAATGGAAGAGCCAAACCCACAAAGATCCCTCAGGCGATACAACATCCAGGACAGACAGGTACACAGACATCTGGAAATTTTAGAAAACACGCCTTTAAATTTTATGAGCTTGTGACCTGAATAAAAGAAAAAAAAAAAAAAAAAAGCAGAATAATGGAACATTTTCAGAGAAATCAATCTATTTATGTCATAAAGGGAATATAACATAAATTAACTGAAATAAAATATTTTTCAGCCCAACCTGAAAATTTGCTAAGTAGCTTCACCCTTAAAAATGAATGACTGACAATTAATGCTATTTAGATATGTTGGAAGCTTGGCAATAATAATAATAATAATAATAGTTAATAGTTAATAATAATAGCAACAAAAACAACCTTGCCTTACATTAAATATATTTTTCATCTGTTGCAATTGAGTGTAGTGTCAGCTATTAGTTGGGGAAAAAATCCATCTAGAAGTCAATTAACCCTAATTTATTGAAAGTTTTATCTCTTCCCTGAAGAACATTCCCCATTTGTGGCAAATACAGGCTTTTTCCATTCCCCATTTGTGAGCATAAGTGGACAAAATATTGTAAATGTTTATTCCACACAAACAAGTTCTTCCTGTAGAGATATTCAGTTTTAACTCTCCATTAGATTGTAGGCATTAGATTAGACACTTTAAAAGGGTCAAATTAATTACCAATTTACTTACCCTGAAACACAAGGGATATCAGTAAAGGCAACACTGAACTAAACTAACTACTCTCGCTGTGTTGGGCAATGAGGAATGTTAAAAAATCTCAGTGATTACTCAGAGTTAGTGAATGTAAGAATAAATAAGCAAACAAACCCAAAGCAATTGGGTTTGAAGTCAGTTACAGTATTTTTGTCAACAATAATTTTAAGTAGAACTTTGAACAAATGTTGGTTGTGTTTCAGTAGCCTCCTTGTGGTCAGTCCTAAAGTGGAGAGGTCTCATATCCTCTGCTGGAGTAATCAAGAATTAGTCAACATTAACCAATCTGCATCAGAGAAGCTAGTTAAATATGCTGTAATAAATGTGATTTTTCTTATTCTATAAAAGTTTCTCAAAACTGGAGATAAAAACCTCTGAAATGAATCAAAAAATGTTTTAAGGAAAGCTGAGTGTGGCCCAACATTTGCCAAAAACTACTCAAGTTTTTATGTTAGCATGCATAAAAAGGTGTAAAACAATGATTTATCTTGTTCTCAGGAAACGTAGCATATGCAAGATAATTAAATGTGTTCCTTTTATAGTTAAATTTATCAATCTGAAATATCTATTCTTGGGTTGTTGCTGAAAGACAGCCTATGAAAGAAGTTTTTCACTTCAGTTGCATGGCCTTTTTCTAAATGCAGGTAATGATATTCAGCTTGGCTAAATGCAAACACAACAGTCCTTGATCTCTCTATGAATGAGTTACCTGGAATAATTTGTTCCTTATATCTTACTTGGCAATTGTCAACAAAGACAGAAATAATGCTAATTGTCTTACCATGCTTGCTTACTCCTGCTGGAAGGTTCACATTCCATTAAAGAGTCCACAAGCTTTGGCACAGATTTCTGGGTTTATTTATACAAGATTATGGAAACTGGTAACATGCTTGTCAGAAAAAGTGCATGTTACCATATTTTATCTTGTTTAACAGGCTTGCAGTTTCTTCAGATTCACTGTGGGCTATGCTAAAGATTATAAAAGAAACATTTTAATTACTGCTTGGACTCAAGCAACTTCTTCCTTGAGGTACACTGCAAAAAATTCACTGTTTAAATGTAAATGTAAAAATTGCTAATTACGTGAAAAGGTCTTTCTCTCTAAGTCCAAAATGCAGTTATAGAAAATGCACAGAATTTACTCTGCAAATCCATCAGTTTGGGGATTGAAGAAACACCTGGTGATTCAGCTGATACCACAGGAAACCTTTTTCTTCTGTACTGTTTTTGGAATAAAAGGACTATTACTTGGGCTTGTTTGGTTTTAATTTACTTTGTAATTTGGATCTGGTACTGCTGTCACTGAATTCTCTGCTAGTTTCATAGTGATTCCCGTCGCCCAGCACAGGAACCTCACACAGGAGCCAATGTCTGTGGAAAGAAGCCTGGGTATAGAATTTGGGAAGGACGTGTTCAGTCAGTTGTTACCAGGCTTTTGTCTGCAGCTGGGCTCATGACCCCTCACTGCTTGCACGTAGGTATTGTAAAAAAGATGAGAAATGACCAGCAAACCATTGGCAAGATTCATTAAAGACTGGGAGCTCAGGGCAACTGCAATGATCCCGGGAAACCCAGTTTAAGAGGAAGAGATTAATATTATTCCACAAATACTTGGCTAGGTCAGATAAGTGGACATAATTATTTTTTTTTCTTCCTTAATTGAGGCTTTTCATAAAATTTCATGGAAGCTTCCAGCTGGTGCAGTAGGAAAACTTGCAGAAAAACCTTATTCTTTAGAACTTCTTGAACTCTCTTGTAAATAGCAAAGTGAGAAATGAAGAATCTCCAAGCCTAGTTTCTTTCACTTTTAAAGCCTAGTGGATGATTTACTTTTGAAGTAACTAAACAAAATTTTACAACCAAATATTTTGTCATAAGAGAGATTTTATGTCCCCTCTTATATATGAAAAATAAGAATAATTTCTGAATAATCATTACTTTTGTTCCTTGAAGTGTTTATGATCTTGTAAAATTTTGACTGTCTCTTGGAATTACCAGTAAAGGGAAGAATTTCAGTAATTATAAATGGATATAAATTTTGTAAACTGAACCTCCACAAACCTCAAAGAAATTTCCAAAATATTTTGAGAGTGAGTTTGAAAGTGAACAAATAAAATAGGCTGAATTTTAAAGACTAGAAATAATTAATTTAAAAGTTTTTAACCAATTTCTCTGACTACCATTCATGACAAACATCCTAGAACTAATACAAGATCTTCAGGACAGAGCAAAGTAACAGCTGGTTAGCACTTGGAACACTGAATTAGTCCTTTTCATTGCTGAAGGATTTGATTTTTTTTTTTCTTTGTCATATTATGTCTGGAAATCTACAAGAAGCCTTAGCTGATGTTCAAACATTCTGTAATGTAATAGATAATTTCTTGTGTTATAGATGAATACCCAACCAACATCTGGTCCAAGTGATACAGAGAACTGTATTTTACAACCCACACAGTGCTAATACCAACTAAGTTACATTTCCTGCCATGTAGATTATATTTAGTTTTAGATTACGTCATAAATTTGTGTTCTTAGTTTTGTTCACTTGAAACTGCGGTAAAAAATGCTTGTACTCTAAGTCTCATTTTCATCACCTAACATTTTCTTTAACTTTCTTTGTGTATCTAACCTTATAGGCCATATGGTTTAGTTACAAAAAACCCATATTGTTACCTTTTCTTGATGATATTGCCAACCCTGGTTATTCAAAATTCGGATTTTTTTCTCCTTAGTAATGTTATGTGTTCTTGCATATACGTGCAGTGAAAGGCACAAATAGTTTCTTTAGGACTAAAAGACATATCAGTATGTTCAGGATAATGAGGCTGATTCAGTAAGACTAGACCTTCAAGCTACATTTTCCATTCACATTCTCCTTAAAACTACAATGACACATGCATGAATGAACAGCAATGAAGTGGTT
The DNA here is from genome assembly GCA_013397915.1 of Daphoenositta chrysoptera. NCBI lineage: Eukaryota > Metazoa > Chordata > Aves > Passeriformes > Daphoenositta > Daphoenositta chrysoptera. The sequence goes on along the minus strand of VZRO01000695.1, from coordinate 127,528 downwards.
AATTCACTAGGAAAAGAAAGAACAGCTGTGGGCACCTTATGAAAAACTATGTTTGACCCGTCCATCATGAAGACATTTGTTCTTTAGTGCTGCAGGTGGCAGAGTTACTAAGAAAATCAACTTAATTCAACACAATCCTTGGAATGACTTGTTTTCTTGATAGTTTTCTGAACAGTGCACCTCTATGTCAAGTCACGATCGTTGCTGCAATACTTAAAGATCGTGACTGGGAACCAAAAGATCATTGCAAAGAGCATTGTGAAGGAGACATTATGCTCAGCATCTTTTAGCATATGCAAATACAAACCACAACGTAAGATTAGGACACAAGTGAAAGAAGCATTTCACCATTGTAGAAAGTAGTACCAATAAACACACTGTTGTTACTGGTTCTAAGCGATTATCCATACTTTCTAATAATTAAATCTACTAAAAAGCTTTGTGCTGACACGCATTTTCTATAAGTTTAAAAATTACTTACAGATTTAATTTTCTTTATCTTGTATTTCACTGAAAATTAGGTCATTCTTACTATATTTAAACAGTTAATCTGCAGGTCCTCAAGCAGAATTCTTACAAAAATCAGTGATAGTGTACCAGAAAATAAGATGGTCAGTTAAACACTGTGGGAAATAAAGCTCCCAGTTATCCATAGATTTTGAAAATGTATGCTTGAGGAGCTCACATGTTTCAGACATGAAAAAAAGCAAATTATAATTTTACTTGACCGTGAGGCAGGTAGCGAAGAATATGTTCCTTAGAAATGGCTCCAAAAGGCAGCAGTGACAACTGGTAGAACTTTAATTATTCTTTTGCTACTTTTAGCTGATTATCAGTCTCCTTTCTCAATCTGCACAACTGAAAAAGACCCACTAGCAGTGGTAGCAGGAAGAGTCAGAATACACAATGCATCCACTGGAATAAAAAGCCAGGATGTAGGTTGTGTAGGCTCCTGAATCCCTGTCCTTTTAGACCAATGACTACTGTTAGAGTTCTGATGTCTCCAGAAACCCCCAAAAGGGTCCAGGCACCTCTCTGTGAGCCGTCAGTGCTGTGTGGCCTTAGTGGGTCTGGTCATGAACGCAGGAAGCGTTTGAGTCAGCTGAAAATCTGACTGTGGTAAACTGTGACATTTTGTATGGTAATTATACGTGCCTCTCACACACGAGAATTATGTGAGTTATATTTTGGATGAAAACAATGAACAGATGAAAAATTCTGTTTGTTTGAATACTTTTCCTTGACCAGTTTTGGATGGGACAAACACAAAAAATAATCCTATTTTAAATGGAAGTTAATTTAATGCTCTTTAGTCCATGAAACAACCAGCTCAGAGAAACATTTTTAGTCCATGGCTATCCAGCCGGTAGACTTATCCTGAAATAACTAGAGAGACATAAAAAGTATGTTTTAAGCCAGATGAATACAGTTCAGTTTATTGCTGTGTTTATAATTTTAACACCCAAGGCAAAATCCAGAAGATAATCTGTTATTCCAATGTGAAAGATGCCTGTCCTAAAAATGTATCATATAAATTAAGCTGACAGAAATAACCATTAAATATACGTCATGATGGAACTTTAGGAGGTCTAATCTTTTCCTAGGTATAACACACTTGATATTATGTTTGTCCCCTAAAAATTAAAAGTTTTAAATTTTATTTAAAGAAATGAATTTGCATTTTACTACTTTCTAAGAAAATATTTTTATTTTCCTGCTACTTCCGGTGTTTGGCTCTAGGTATTAAATTATATTTGTGTATCTTTTGGAACTGAAATTCTGAAAGGAAAACAGAACAAGACAGCATAAAGTGGGACTGACTGTGTATTGTAGTTGCTGACATATATTCAAAGAAAACATATGCTTAAAGCTTGGAAGTTATTGTAATTTCATTGCAGTCATATGTACAGAACTGATAATGATGGGGTTAAAATAGAAAAAAAATAGATGTAGATGAGAGGGGGAATATGCTGCTTTCACACAGGTGATAATGAAATTCTTTAGACCTCTGCAGGTGTAATTTAGTCAATTAGAGCACAAATTGAACAATTTCCTAATTGTTAAAGCAAATAACTAATATTATGTCTGTCCCCTGAGCCATCAGTTGAAGAAAGAAACATATAATTATCAGCTCATCAACCTAAGGGCAATTTACCAAGCCTAGAATAAACAGGTTGTAATTCTCTGTATTCTAATAGTGACCAAGTTATAAATTACTTCTTTTGTGTGAGTAATGGGCAGTCATTTGTAAATAACAGTCCTGGACAACCCTAGGATTACCTTTCTTTATTCAAATGGAGACACAAACAAATTGCTTAGAATCTAAGTAAATGGAGATATTAAAATAGTGTGAGAAGAGCTTTTCTTTTCAGCTACAGATGTTAATCACAGGTAAACAAAGATCTTATGAAAACCTGATCTGCTATCTATCAAGTTTAAAGAGACAAAAAGGAGCATTATCAGATACCTATTTGTTCTCTCAAGATACCTTTTTTAACACTTTTTGCTTTAATACTTACTTCATATGTGGGAAGGGAAGAGTCTTTAACACACACACACATACATATATATATATACACATACATATATATATATATATATATGGATTTATTTGGTCTCTAGGACCTCTGGTATAACCACTTATCCATCTGTTAAGTCTACTGGTTATGTTTCATAGAGGCCACAACTCTATGGCCATATAATGATGTAACCCTTTCCTGAATTATTCCTCTACTGTGTTGGTTATAATTGAGTGTTGAGATTCTCTTGTCATCTATTGTTTAAGATAACAGTTGCATAAATATAACAGAGTGTAAAGTAAGATCTATCATATAATCTAAAAAGCAGGTTTTTTTCTTACCTTATTTTAAGTATCTATGGTGCAGAGGCCTTTGCCCTCTAGTCACCTTTCATTTCTGGGGGAAGAAATAAGCCTATCTAAGCTGTTATGTATCACATCAAGGACAGAGATTTCAAGATGCAATGAAAGCATGGTGTCTATTAGAAACTTCTAAAACTATCTTTCCAACTCTTATACGGCCCTGTTAAAAGCAAGAATACTCATGGCTTCAACATTTTATAAGTTGCAAACATCATGGTCCAGTTGTGAATAGAAATCTGGGCCCCACACTACCAAGGTCGTAGAGTTACTCTGAAGAAACTCCTTTTCTTCACTCCCTGTGCCAGTGACATTTCCCTCAGGTGGGTGATGCAGAGAAGTATGTTTGCAGAGTAATGCGAAAAACCATTATGGGTGGAGAATTCCAGTTCCATGTTAATTCTATTTTCTTCATTGATTTTGTATACTGTTTTAAGGAGTTAATAAGGGGTATGCTTCAGATTTAGAGCCCAAATAATTTCTCAGTTATTTTCATTTATTTTCTATCAGTAACATTAATAATCAAACAGAGAATTCCTAAAATAAAATAAATAAGAGAGGATAAAAGGCTGAAAGGTCTGTACTTTTTCTCAGATCTAGTGAGAAAATGGTACATGCTGCCACATCCTGTAGTACAGCTCTTTACAAATCAATCAGAACTAAGCTGAAGGATGACCATAATTAATCCTTATTTCTTTTTGGAACATTGTACTCACAAGTCCCTAAGCATCTTGCCATTTAAGAAAGAGAGAAATTGAGGTGGGATTTCATATACTCATAGAATCACTGAGCTTGGAAAAGACCTCCAAGATCATCAAGTCCAACCTTTGACCAAATACCACCTTTCCAAGTAAACCATAGCACTAAACTGACATGGCCAGTCACTTCTTGAACCCTTCCAGGGATGGTGACTCAGCTACCTCCTGGGCAGCCCATTCCAATTCTTAACCACCCTTTTAGTGAAAAAATTCTTCCTGATGTCCTTCCTTGGTGCAGCTTTAGGTCATTTCCTCTTGTTCTGTCACTGGTTGCCTGGGAGAAGAGGCTGACCCCCATCTTGCATGCAGGCATCAGAATTCAGGCACCTGTATGTCAACAAGGCATCTAAGATATCTATTAAGGCATCTAACAGGGTGTCTAAGCTCCTGATACTATCAGTGGAGCTCTAGTCAATAAAGTCACTGGGCTGGTAAACTTATGCAGATCACCCTGAAACAGAGACCTGTGCTGGCCAAGACATAAACTCTCCTACATATTGTACAAAGTCCACTCTGTCAATTTACTGAAAGATATGAAAACTACAACCTGAATCTTAGGTATGAATGGATCTTGAAGCCCAAACCCCGTGCATAAGAATGGGAACAGCTGTATGTTGCATATGTTGAATGATGGTGGTGAGTTTTTAAATCACCTAGCTCTATACGGATTCTGAAACGGCACACTAATGAAATGAATGAAAGCACAGGTTAGCTGAATGGCACACAGCTTCATTTACACTTCAATTCTCCTAAAGATATTTTAACTACCTACTCACATTAAGTAACTAATTGCAATTCCCAGTCTACCTCATTGGCAATTCATTTGAAATGCAAGTTGGTAGTGCATGCTTTACTATTCACTAGAAAACAAGGAAGCATTAATCTTGCTTTATTTGTACCTGTGAGATCTCATGCCAACATTTTCAAGTGTAAAAACTTGTGGCATATAAATTAAGCTTAGCAGAAATACAAAGCCACCATTTGATGGAAATTTGACGTTTCCTATACATGCTGGTCCCGAGGCAGTTTGTATAATTTCTTTGTCTCAGTGCATTAAGTAACTGTATTTTCAACAGCAGTTTTCAGATGAATGTATGCTTAAAATACAGAATGTTGAAGATGTTGATTTCAAATGGTTAAATGTTGAGAAATTATGTTGTCAGATTTACTACCACTCTGCTACCAGCTGTTCTTAAGCTGAACCTGCAAAAGTTGCTTAAGCAGAGCAAGAAAAAAAGGGAGTGGGGAGGAATTTACTGTCATTAGTGTTCTTTATATTTTTTGAAATCAAAAATTTGCATCCTATTTCCTGACCACCATGAACACAGGGGTTTTAAAAAATAATATGTTAAATACTTCCTTTAATCTACATGTGAATTCACAGAGCAGGTATTTAAATAGACTTATTAAACCCTCCTTCAGTATAAAATGGAGGAACACTTACTGACCTTTATTGTAACTCTATTAGTATTCTTCATGGCAGTAATTAATTTGGTCATATTGATTCTCCTATAGTTATTCTGCTCTTTCGTCATCTGTGACAGTAAAGATGTGTTCTTTATCCTAAAAATAATGCTGAAATTTTTACATGTTTAATTTTTCACGCAAATTTATGAGATGAACTGTTGAATAACAGAAATTTATTTCACACTGGACAGAGAAATAGAGACCTAAGAATAAAAACCTTCTGGGTTTATTTTTACCTTTTCTTTATGCTTTTATAATCTTTGCTCTAATTCATAATAAATTAGCAATAGACAGAATAAAACTGAGTAGAAAAACAATTTTTTCCCCAGTAACAATAATTAATGCACTAAAAATGCAAAACAGTACAATAACAAAAACAAGCCTTGGGTAGCACATAAGCTAATTATTTTATTTAGGCTCAGTTTCTTTGGTGTGTGACTACCATGGGTAATACAGACTATTCTCGTCTTGTAGTTTGAATAATTAAGAAATCAAGAAGTGGAATAGTGACCCATCCACCACTTCTCTAAACCTTTTGTGGTTTTTTTAAATGCCTTTTCTTTAATACATTTTGAAAATTTTGCTTGCACTCAAATATCCAAAGAAGCAGGAGTCTGTGAATCTTTGGAATCTTCAGTTAAAGTTTTTATTAACAACTGTTTTTCCCAAATATAGCTTTTTAGGAAGTACTTGATTGTTTTATCACTTTTCATTCCCTTGTTTTATTCTTCAAATTTCTTTCTTTGTCTGTCCTCTGAGTCTCTATAATCTAGATCAAAAAGATGATAATTTCTCCATTTTGACAGTGACACTGTGATAATGTATGCCTTCTAATCTGTGAGCATGTGTACATTCAGACTTTAAAAAACAAAAAAAAACCCACAAAACTTTAGAAAGCTCAATGGAACAATGCCAGTAAAGATTTGTAATGTTGCCAGTGTATGTTGCCAAGAAAAGGAATTTTGCTATGAATCTCTGAACATGTTCTACTGGTTATTCAACTTACTCCAGCAGAACTTGTGCTTATCTGACGGGTTACTGAACTATTGCTTGGCCTCCAGCTGGACTTTCTGCCACTGATCACAACCCTTTTGGCTCAGCAATCCAACCAGTTTTCGGCCCATCCTACCATCCTCATATCTAGCCCACACTTCATCATCTTAATGAAAATGTTATGCTAGAGAGTTAAGAAAACTGAAACCCTTATCACAGTCAAGAGGAACATCCATTGTGCTACACTCATCTACCAAGCTAGTAATTTTGTCACCAAAGGCTATGATATTGATCAGGCACGACTTCCAGTTGCTAAATCCATGCTGGTTGTTTCAAATAACCCTCATGTCCTAATAGATTAATAGATGGTTTTCAGAGCTATGTGTTCCATCCCCTTCCCCGGGATAGAAGTGAAGCTAATCATAGTTCTCTAGATTCTTCTTCCCATAGTTCTCTAGATTCTTCTTCCCATAGTTCTCTAGATTCTTCTTCTTGCCCTTCCTGCAGTTAAGAGTGACCTTTCTTTCTTCCAGTCCTCAGGAATCTCTCCAGACCATTTTGATCATTCAAATGTAATTCAGAGAACCATGGAATGGGTAAGATTTGAGGGGACCACAGTGGGTCGTCTGGTCAAACCTCACTGCTTAAGCAGGGTCATCCTAGAGAACATGGCACAGAATTAATACCAGAAAGTCCTTGAACATCTCCAGTGAGGGAGATTCCACACCCTCCATGGGCAACCTGTTCCAGTCTGGTCAATCACACTGTGAAGAAGTTCTCCCTCAGATTCAGATGGAGCATCCCATGCATCAGTTTCTGCCTGTAAATTGAGAGGGTTTAATCAGTGGCATTGTCCAACTCCTCATGGGCTTGTGTACATCCAGTCTAGTTTTGGTCATTGTCCAGGCTTCCAAGACTACACCAGCTTCTTTGCTCTTTTCTACACAGCCAGGTCAGCTGATCATATTGCTTTGCGTTCCATGCTTGTTTACTCATTGGTAAAAATTGTATTTGGTCTTAAAACTTTTCCATTTAGGCAACACATTGTATTGTGTGCCTCTCATTACGAGCTCCAAAGACGAAGGCTATTAATTAGAACTAATTATTTTACATCAGAACTAGCTGTATTTCAGCAGGTATCACAAATGGCTAAGAACCTGAGCTTGACATTGTCATTGTTTAATAAAATCAGATTATTTAATATCAACATATATTTTATTTCATGGTCATTTTCACATATGTAACTAAGTTATTATTGTTATTATTAACTGTGACAGGACACAAAGAAAGTTCCCAGATGCTGAGAAAAGCACCAGCAACATAAATCATCATTACTATACCAAAACTCACAGCCAAGCAGAGTCTTCAGCACAAGAACATTCAGACAAGTAACAACCAAGGGACCACCAAATACGTAACCACAATATCCCAAGGAGCTTGCAACCAAGACAAAAGCACTTATTCAGATATTCAGACTGCACAGGTAACAGAGAGGTCTATTTAGTGTTTGGTTCTAAATGAACACATTTCCTGGAATTTCTGGAAAAATGACATTGGTTCCAGGTAATTTTTAAAACATAATAAGAAAAGACAGTTTTTCCTGCCTAGTGAGCCAAATCATACAGTTGATTTCATAGGAGAGCTTCTACTGTTTTTTTTTTTCTTTTTTTCTTTTTTTAACATTCCTTTACAGTTTTCTGGTGGGTGGTAGGAATAATCCTTGTGATTAATTTTTTTTTATTAATCTCTTTTACTGCTGAGAAATGTCTTCCATTAGGGGACACCTTTGCTCCTCACTACTCCACCATGTTTGTACAATTATTACCTCTGATTTGAGAAATTATGCCTTCCTGCACCATGGTTTATAATTTAGGATGCCTAATCCTGTCAGTGCTAAAAAGAATCAAATTCTGCTGAGTGAATCACCAGGATTAGTTTTGATTTGAATAAATCTTGACAGTTACTGGTTTGCATGTCTAATCTGATTCATTGGCTCTACTCTGGTTGCACATGCCCAATTAGAAACAAAGAAAGAAACAAACCAGTGAAGCTCACCATTTAATATGTGGAATATTCCTTCAAAGGACTCATAAGTCTTAATGGGGTATTTTACTAGAGCTGTGGTAGACCTTGTACTCAGTGCATTTTACAATAAGTTCAAATTGGACTACAGAAAAAGCAGTAGAAAGCGCAGCCCCCCAATAACAGTATTACTTTTATGTGTATACTCCCTTGACAAAAACTGATCACACTGGCAACTGGAGCACGCTCTTGACATGATCAATTTGATTATGATAGCCTCAGGACTCACAGGATATGTTTGGAAATTGTGAGGCCTCAGGATCAGGTGATAAACTCAGTCATTATAAACTCCTGGCAACCAGTGAAACCCTTTCAACTTTCTTGGTCATCTCTATCAATGAAGATTATATATAGCGAGATATTACTGATTTTTTTTTCTCTTCTCTGACTTGAGTACTCTGACTTGAGAAATATTTTGTAGGATGATATTTTCTGACAGCAAACAGAAGAAAATCATGTAATAATATTACAGTAAGTAAGTAGAATTATTAGTATGCAGGAGTATGGATTTTTACACATATTGATTAATATACTACCCTGTGAAGCAGATTTATTGATTAATAGGAATTTAAATGTGAAAGAATACTGTTTTAATCAAATAAGGAAGCAGGGGACACAGAAAATTAAAATGCATAAAGAAGATCCTGGATATATTTTATAGTCATTCATCATTTTCCATGCCTAATCACAACATAACAATCCACTGTGACAAGAAGACATAAGATTGATTAACAGGAGTAAAAGGACAGGTATGTAAATGCAACCTACTCAGACTTCTCACAATGGAGAATAGCAAATCCCTTCTTGGAGTGGTCCATCATGCTCCCTCATATGAATAAATCAATAGTTGCATTAGGTCAAATTAAGAGTTCACTTCAACAATTATTCCAGTCTCCGATACTGATCAGCAGAAGAGGGATTTAAAGCAGGAATAAATTCAGTTAAGTGGTGCCCACAGGCACGTGAGGCTGTCACTGATGTCTGACACACAGGGACTGAGCCTTCCTGAGTGGATTGGGAACCCTCTGTGGATCTTAGTGATTTGGGATTGAGAGGCGAGAGGTACCTTCTGGGGAAAGCTGGACAGAAATTTGGGACATTGTAGGGAATTCTGGCCTTTGTGGGAAAGCTTTTGGCTGCCTGGTCCTAGCAAACCTCCATGACTGGCCAGCACCTTCAGTCTCCCAGACACCTTCAGGGAGTCTTGGACATTGTTGGTGGTGTGTCCACTGCTGGCTGTGCCCTACCTGAGGAGCAGCAGACCCCTCTGATTCCTTGCTTTTGCACTTTTTGTCCTTTGATTGTTCCTTTTTTTTTTCATGCATTGTCCTCAATAATGACTATTTTTTATGTGAAGTAGTTGATTTTTTTAACCTTTGATGATCTCTCAATTTTGGAGGTGGATGGAAGAGGACATCTATTGTTTCTATGAATGAAATGGCAGACTGTTATTGCTATAAATAGATGTGACGTTTCCTTGTGGACAATGACATATATGAAAGAATTTCCTCTTCCTGACTATGGCTTGTTTCACTACTGCACAGATCACAGAACCTTGATTTTTTTCAGCAGAGTTGAGTTTAGGGTGTAATTGGGATGGTAATTGACTGTCAGAAGTTTAAGTAGTTTTAAAAAAAAAGTAAGCTTACAAAAGTATAAATAGAAATTTGCATATTCACTCCAGCAACATTTCCAAATCATCAAAATAAAAACCCCCATATTTCAGAAGAGTTTTGTTCTTTTTCTTCACAACGACAAAACAATAGCAACCTACTAATACTAATACTAATTTATTTCTTTCCTTTCATGAAACTGCTCCCTCCCAAGCAGAATTGTCCAAAATTTTAAAATAGAGCTACCTAAATATCAGTCTATAATGGGATGGCTCTGCTTTGAAGGTGTTTGATTCCTTTTCAGTATCAAGATTTGAGAAGGGTTATTATTATCATAGCCAGATTAAAAAAGACATCCTATAAGGGCACTTGATATAACTCTATATTTAAGGTCCAAACAATATTTTTAAAGTCAGTGTTAGCATATCAAGAGGAAGTCTGATACATATTTCTGAACCCCTGTAGGTAGTGATTTTGAGTCAGGAGGCAAAAATAGTACCTATAAAAAGCAAAGGAAAAGTGAGAAGCTTAGAATAACAATTCTAAAATTCCATATAGAAAAAAAATATTTTCAAAAGAATTAAAATGAAAGCAGTTTAGTCTAGAAATCCCAAACTTTGGTTAAATTCTTTGAAAATAAGTATTATCATGAATTTTAATTAATTTCAAAGTTATTAAGAACATTATAAAGACCTAAACTTTGAAATAGACTTCACACTAAAACAACATGATGACAATGCTTCAACTCCTGAAAATGGTGACTATGGACTACCTTTCAGATATTTCTTTCTGTTTTAATTTACCAGCAAATGTATTTTAGTCTTGAAGATATAAATTAGAAAAACTTCTATAATTTGGGGTGACTGAAAGCTGAATGGTGCCTCTACATCATATGGCTTTGTCCAGCTTGTCCACAGAGCACCTCCCTGTAAATGTGGTTGGGTGATAACTGCTATAAAACCACTTCAGTTTGGCCTCACTGACCCATTTATTCTCTCTGATATTAAATAACATGTCACATGTACAGGAGTTCACAACCAGCCCAATGGTTAATAAAGAAAGACCATGTTTCTGAGAGAAGAAAGATGTGATAAAGGAAGCTAAAACTAACTTCAGGTCAGTGACTATGTCAGATTTATAATTCTCTAATCAGGGATCCTCAGGTTTGCTTAAACTGGAATTAACTCTATGCTGATCTAACTTTCCCTCCCGTCATAAAAGTGATAGCCATAATCTATAATTAGAGAGTTCCAAGAGTGGAATTAAGCTGTAAAAACAGGTCTCAGTCAGCTTTAGGACCATGTCAGCCATTTGTGGCTTGTGGCAGAGGTGCAGTTGGTTTTATCTACCTCTTTTTCTCATGGATTTGTTTCACCTACATTTCCCTGCTAACAAAAGCCACACCATGTTTTATGAAGAGTCTGAAGTGACTGTCTGCAAGAAGACCCAGAACTTACAACAGCTAGCTATAGGTAGAGGTATAGCTATAGGTAATTTATAGGATGTAGCATAATGGAAAAAGCTGGAAAACACACATGATCCAGGCTCTCCAAGGGGCCTGTGGAGATGCACAACCCTGATTCTTGTAAATTTATCACTATAAAATCATTCTGTATTGTTTATATTTTAAGTCAAATGTCCTGGATACTTTTTATTCTATGCACACATCGTCCTCATCTATAACACCGGCACTGATACTTCCCACTTCAATAAATGCTATAAGTGGAAGCTGCTTCCTGAAAAGAAACTGTACCAGGGGACTTTATGCCCTAAATTTTGAACAAAAAGAAGTGAAACAAATGCTTTTTACCCTGAAAATGTTGCTTCTTACAGTAATTTCTCAGCACATGATTACAAATATAATTAATTTTCCAAGGGATCGCAGGATAAATCAAAGAACTGATTAAACCATATTGTTTGTTACATGAAAATCCTATTGAGAGAAAATCAGATGTTGAAGACAAAAAGTAATTTTGGGTCACATTGTTTATTTTCAGTTACTTTCTCTTACCAGTTCAAAAGGAGATTTGAGTTGCTTATTCAGCCCTCTTTCTTAATAAGCTATCACTCTGATTTTCAATAAGAGCAAACAAATCTTCTTAAAGAAAACTTTCTGAAAGTCAGAAACAAACACAGAACACCCAGAGGCAAGAGGTCTGTAGAATCTTTAAAAGGTAGCTGGAGGCAAGAACTAAAGCTCTGGAATCTGATAACCAGAACCTCTAGCCTGACAAATAAATGTTTAGGGGATAATATGCACTCCACAAAAACAACCAAACCTAAGGCTGAACCCTCCCTCCAAACCCCCAAATTGAATTTATTCTATATTGTTCTTAGTATTAATTCCTTGTAATATGATTGTTGCAGAGACTCTAATGTTGTATGAAGACATTGGAAAAAGGGTTTTTTGTGCCAGTGAGCTGGATCATCACTGTCTGTTCAACACTCCCCTCAAATGATGGTGCATTTACAAGTCTGACTCAGATGGTGATTTTCGTGAACTGAATAATATGACAAAGGTAAATTGCTTGAAGACTGTGAATTTGCTGCTTCTTCTACAAAAAGAATAAATTCATTTGTGGTCAAAATACCTTAATGGTCATTCTTATAAAAGGGATTTAGAGCGTTTGAATGGGTAACAATCTCATCAAGAATGTCATACGAAAAAGGAAAATAGGATTAAATATCTGGTTAACACCTTTTTGTGATGCCTGATGAAATGAATGGCCACTGCTTCAGCCTTCCTAATAGAAATACCCAGGAGAAGGCTGACAGACAGATATTTGGAGACAAAGCTGGTAAAACAATTGCAGCAGCTACCTCTGCCCTATATCTTGCTTTCCCATTTGCCTTTGTGAGTTTCCCAAGAACCCTCAGATCTCGACTGTCTTCCTGGTGCCTGTCTTTGTCAGAGCTGGCACTGCTCTGCTCTAAGCAGGGATCTGTCTCAGCCTTGCTGCTCTCCCAGTGGAAAGTTTTTTACTCTGGATTTGGACTAATCTGCCTGGCCATTCTAACACTAGCTGGAGTTTTTTAAGGTCACTTTTTCAGTTTTATTGAAGTGCTGCTGTAAATTTTGTGAGTAATAATGACAGGGTTGAATTTTCAAACCTTGTTTTTTTTAAAATCAGTTTGAAACCTTCTGTCCTTATAAGTTCAAACTTATCAATTTTGTAATGCAAGAAACTATTCTATTCAAGAAACTATATTTGAAGATCAGAAGCTAAAGGTTTCTCGCTTGACAAATGAGCATATGCAATGTTGAAAGTACCTAAATGTAATTTTTTTCTCAGAGTTAAGCTGTTGTGAATCTAAGTACACATAAGAAACAATTCAAATGAGCAGTAAGAAATCTTTTAATTTGGATATTTGATAGAATGTATTATTGCCTGGAGAATGTACTTCCATTTTAATAAACAAAATTAATCAGAATATATCAAGAATTTTTTTACTGAACAATTTTGCGTACCTATTTCAATTTTTCATGTGCAACAAATGTTCTTTTACTGCAGCTAACATTCTTTGCAGAATTAGGTAAGCTCTAGCTAATTTATCAACTGATAAAATTTGAAAAGATATTTAGAATTTTTCAAGATTATTGATGATACTTTGCTAAGAGTGCAGTCTGTTACACATATAGATAAGCTCTTTATAATACATTATTAGGATCATAAATGGCTAAAATAGTTACGACATTAAAATCCTTGGAGAAAAATATTCTAGAGTAATTTTAACTGAAATATTTTTATCCATTAAGTGAAATAGTTACCAAAATCATTGACTAAATCAAATGGAAGGGAGGGAAGTACAGGAAAATGAAACCCGCAGTAAACCAGTAAAACACAGCATTGCACAGGAGTGATGACAGCTGGAACAAGCGTGCATCCAAGGAGCCATATGGAGTTTCTCTGTCTCTCTCTTTTCTGGTAGCACCAGGAGCTACTGAGGAGCAGCTGGCTCGGTTCTGCTGGAGCCCAGCAGGGGCTGGGAGTGTTGGCAATCCTGGTGTGGGGCCCAGGGAGGAGAGACATCGCTGAAATCCTGCTGTCCTAGGCAGGCATTTCTGCATATAACAATGAGAATGTGGTATTTCAGTTAGCTCCGTCTGAAGATTTGTCCTGTTTCTTGTCCTGTCCTTTTTTTCTCTCCAGCTTGCTATGAAGTGCATCCTCAGGGTATAAAGCAGGTTACTTTTCCCTGCTTTGTTGCCTGCACAAAGCACAGCACCTTTCACAGCTGTATTTGTTTTCCACATAACCACCTTTCTCCACTTTGGGGGAAATTTGAACTACAGTACACTGGATATGTTTTTCCCATTATATGTTTTCACAGGGAAAATATTTATTTGTCAAACCTGAATGTTTTTATACAGATGCATATTTATTTCAGTGAAAGTTTCGTTAGGAAATTTTTAAAAAAGCAAATGTGGTTGGATAGAACTTGATATCCAGTTGGATTGATTGAAAGAGAATCTTTGTTTATATCTATGTCTTATGTTAATCAGATGATTCAGGAGTGAGAATTCCTGATGACTTCATGACTTAGTTCAGCTAAGGTGTTTTCATTCCTGTGAAGAATTAAAATAAGTTAAAGCAACAGCTTAAAATCTTGTATTTTCTTAGGTTGGATCTGTGGTGCTCCTATGCTACTCATTTATTCCGAAATAAAGGTTTATAATCTTAAAAAGCATAAAGCAAAGCATTGATAATACATATTTGAAGCTTTTATTTTACTACTTTACCAGGTGAATTATTTTCTCCTCAAACTTTCTCATTGCAGAGATGTAAAGACTAACTGCTGTGATATTGTTAGAATAAAAGAAATACTGCTTTGCTTTCTTTTCCCCAATATTAAATTATTTTCACAAGGTAAATTCTGAGAGAGTGACATTTAGTGTCAACACTGTATAAACAATAGCTGCCCTGCAATTGCTAATCTATTTCCTTCATTACTGCTGATGTCCTGAAATTTGTGGAACACCAGAACTGACAGAAAAACAACCCATTTCCTCCAAACTTTCCTGCTGAATAATTACTTCCTATGTTTATCTGATATAAGTTTCCTGTGGGCAGTTTCCATATGTTTTTCCTGTGCATGGGTTTTTTTAAGGACTCCAAGAAAAACCAATTTTGCCAAGTACCTCCTCAAACTAAGAAGCTGAACAGATTAACAGGAGACAGAAAGATCTTTAAATATCTTTGAAAATATTTCCTTTAAAGATTTTAAGACTATTTTTACGAATAGTTTGGTCATAAAAATTTACATTACATTCAGTTTTTACAGGTGGATCAATTTTGCCTATTTATTACTGTTGTAAACAAAACAGTTTTTAGTCTTCTTCCTTGTGTACACAAACCCTTTATTTCAAGCCATTAATTCTGAAAGAAACTATTGTCATATTTAGATAGGAGGGAGCCTTTGTCTTTATAAGAGCTTGAAGAACTCATGTTCTCCTCTTCAGTCGTGTGGGATGATAGGAAAGCTGCACTCTTCTGCTGGCACACTCTAGACATCAGCACAAAGCCAATGTGTAAGAGGGCTTGGGGACATAAATCCTCCAGCTTCCCCTGTTTCCTGAGGCATTCTGAATTACATAAAAGATTTGGTGCTTCTGCACACTCTCATAACACCAGCCATTTTGTCTAGATATCATTTGTCTAGTCATTTTTCAAGAAAACTGAAGGACTTGATCTCATTAGGTATTCCTTGTTTTATGTATCTTGCTGTTAATTTTGCCAGTTGCTGAGTGTGAAGAGGCTTTTCAGTAACATTTAGCAGAATTTTCTTTGGTATATATTGGCCTCCAAAGTTTGTTGCTGTTGTTTGTTTGTTTCTTTGTTTTCGGGAGCTATGGCTTCTTAGACAAATGTGAAAAATATATGACTCACAAGTGATACCAGAATCTCTGTATGTGACAAATTTTTTGGGGGATTTTCCCAAGAATTCTCTGACAAATGATTACATCTTCCAGTTGGATGAGTCTTTATAAATAGTAGAAGGTTAATTCAGGGGCTTATTAGATGGTAGACTTGAATGTTTCCAAACTCCCAGGGATTGGTGTCTTCTTAGGTGGGAAAATTCTGATGTTGGTTTATGGAGATAAATTACAGACTCTGCAATTAATTCAGCTATTTATGTTAATCCTTCATCAGAACCAGTTTTACAAGAAAAAGAAGAGTGAATGATTTATCTCATATTGGAATAAAAATGTATTTTCACAGTACCTTGGTTAAGACAAAGTTTTCCTTCTGATAGAATGAATCATTCTTCAGTGTCAGAAACAAATCCATTATTTGAAGCTGTAACATAAATTCTAAATAAATTTGACTGTGTGTATACATGGCTTAAGGTATTACTTGAAAATAGTCTTTTACTGTAAATTAGTAGAACCTTCTAAACCCTAATAAAAGACCTATGTTGTTAAATATTTAGTGATACATTGCTTTATGTAGAAGAAAAACCATAATTATTTCAGCAACATATCATCCTGTAACAGCTTCATGATGTTCCTAAATTGTGCTGAATGCTTTCAATAAGTGAAGCTTGTATCTGTAGCAGGGAATATTTTCTTTGTGAAGGAAGTTGTATAATAAATGGGCAAAGCTAAACCAATTATGAGAGGTGGCTGTGTTTTCAGGACACAGCTTCATTTCCTGAATAATGAAGGCTGGAAGTTTCTGTACTGGGGAGAGAGGGGCACTTATATGATGAGGAATGACAAGATCAGTTCCTGAATACTTTGAGCCACGGGTGGAGCTTCAGCAGAGGCAGTGTTTTGATGAGATTCTTCCACCCTCCATCCAGTATAAACTGGACAGTGCTCTCTGGCACAGGAATCTTGGGATGTCCTGCACAGGGCCAGGAGCTGGACCCGATGATCCCAGTGGGTCCCTTCCAACTCAGCATATTCTTTGATTCTGTGGAGTCCTAAATATGCAAACTTCTTAAATTAAACTTCTTCTTAGAAGGCGGGAAAAATCTCCTTCAAATTGTGTTTTAATTTAAGAAGTGAAATCTTAGTGCAACTGATTTTAATTAAAACTTGATTACTGTCAGTTCTTATCTTTGTGTTTCTATTAAGAGGGTACAGTTAGATACCATTGTCTCAAAAGAAAATTGAAACTCTTGCCTAATTTTAGCATTGTAAAAAGAAACAAATGTATTTCAATATTTTAAGCATCTAGACTTGAACAATGAATGAATCTCATTAGTATCTGGAGGATTTTTTTGCTATTCCTTTTGCTGACATTTCTCCTTATGATTTCATTTTAGCAAACCTTTATCTTTAAATACAAATCCCTAGGAAAAATGCAAGAGTGGCTGGATTTGATACAAATCTAAAAGTACACATATCTGTCATTATGGCTGAAGCCTAAATAAACAATACAAATTGTACAGTGGAACATAAGATTAATTTCTGGGTTTCAAGGTTCTACTTTGGTAAAATACTTTGTATGAAAAAAAGAAAAAATCAAACAGGATTAAAAAAATAGGTCAACAATCTGGGATTTCAAACATTAACATCCATCATTCACGGTTGCATGGTTATTTCATGGGGTCATTACCTTGTAAAACAGCAGAGCTTATGTTGTTTTGACTGCCGTCTATCTTAACATATTTGGAAGTCTTTCAAATTCGATTTTAGAACTGATTTACATAAGTTTATAGTGTTTATTTCAGTTCTGTTACATCCTGTACTTTGGCACTCTTGTTTGAGGAATATGTTGCCTTCTTATCAATACTCACACAAAATAGCCCAATGTCATCCTTCACTATGGCCTTAAATGTGTCTTTCTTGGATTAGAAGTTCTTCCCTGCCTTTTGCTAGCTTTTAGTTCCTTTTTTTTTCTCTAGTTAAAGAACAAAATGGATGTTCTAAAAGTATAAATATGGTTACACTTTACCATCTTTGCTGTGAAATCCCCTCTCTCCACAGTACAGCAACTTTCAGCCTTCCTCATTATTCTCCAAATGAATTCTCCTGCCTCTTGAAAACACACCATCTGTCATCATCAATTTACTTTTGTCCATTTATTACACAATACAGGATCTTTCACAATCATTACTTGGTGGGATTTCTGTATTGCCTTGGCGAAAATGACATCCAGACTGAATAGTTATGTGTCATCTCAGGTATCCTCACACCAACCTGCTCAGACCTTGTATATATGAATGAAAGTATTGGGATGCAAATATTTTGGTGTAAAGTGACAGAATGACCATGACATTGTCGAGAAAAGTCACTAGTGGCCACCATAAAAGTTGAACTGATTATAAGTCATGCCATACAATTTAGAAAAAGTCCAATATTTAAAAAAATTAACCAAAGGCTGTATTTCTTGAATGAACTTCCTTGACAGTAGATGTTGCTTTGGTATACCCAAAATTTCTTGGTTTCTTGCTATTTTGAATAGTATTACAGTAAATGGTTAAAACTATCTCAATAAAATAATTAGTCCTTTAGCTATACTGATAGTGCACAACTTTGGTTTCCTACTCCATATGCAACATGGCAATAAACTCTTTTATTTATTAAGTTACTGCTATCTCCACACAAGAATGAACAAATCTATGATTTGGCTAAATCATCATCAAAACTTTTAATGACTCAAAATATTTTGCACCTTCAGTTAAACTTTTGATCTAATAGTGAATAAAAGTCAAATTATGAAAAGAGATTCAAACCTTAGGTGAACCACCGGGGTTGTATTGCTTTGCTTCTGTTTCCATGTTTCATTCACACACTGCTAAACGAAAAGCAAACCCAAGGCAGTTGTGTGCATGATGGCAGGTGTAGAACTTTCACTGTGTTTCCATGTAACTACACTGATACCAGACAAGATTTCCATGATTGCAAACAGAAAGGACTATATTATTTCCACAATTTTCTTGGATTCTTTCAAGCTCTAAAGGAAGCTCTTATATAGGCTTGCTACAGTCTCCTGCTAAAGTCTGACATTTCCAATCTGAGTCTGCTGGTCAGTCATTTATAAAGTNGCTTTTTTTTTTTTTTTAATTCTTCTCTGTCAATACACAATAATTTGGGACTCAGAAAAATGTCACAGCACTTGTCCCTCTCTACCTCCAGTTAGAAAACAGCTTGGGAAACACTGAGACTTGGACAAATGTAGACCACCATGTTGAAAGACATTAGCATAAAAAGAGTCTTAATTTAGATAGTCCATGTTCCAGACAAGTTCATAAGCTTAGGGCTTAAAACATCAGTGTTTTCTTCTTTAGAATGTGTTTGGTAAAGGAAAATAATCTCTCCTTTGGGTAGGCTTCTCCAAAATGTGCTCTGAAACAGGTAGAGGAAAACTGTATTTTGTTTTCTGAATGGTCTGATTTAATTCTATTAGTAGTAGCAACAGTTTAATTTAAAATCCTACAGGATCATGATTTGTGTTTCCTCCACTTTGATAATTTCTAAGGAAAAAAAGGAAATTTACAAAATGGATCAGAACTCAATTTCTTATCAGGAAGGATTTAATACTTCTAATAATACTGCTATTACCAAGCCATTTAATGGGGTTAAAAGTATGACAAATTTGGCCATATGAATATGATCCCTATCACAACTTTTATGAATTTGCTTTCATTATGTGTGGCAAAAAGATCTGGAGAAAAAGTCTTGAGAAATGGGCCATTCTCTTGTTTTTTTTGATGATCTCAGAAGCTGAAAGATGTGAAAGATTGTTTATTTTTACTATCATTACACTCTGGTTGAGAACCAAAAGCTAAGACACGTCCTTTGGAACAACATCAAGTAAGCAGTGTTTTCTGCTCATCTAAAATGATATTTGTTATGTGGGTACGTTTCAATGCACTTTGTCTCAAGGCCTGTGTGTTGTTTGATACTGCACTGTGTGCAGTAGATATAGCATTATGTGGATTGCAAAACAGCTCTGAGCCAATGTTTTAAACTGTGGTAGCACAATAACCATGAGTTGAGCACCAAAGAATGTGGCAGGTAACCACAAGCTATAATTCTGGCAAGTACAGCAATGCTATTTTGAGAGACTGGATCGCTGCAGTGGTATTTTTATATTCCTTCTTAAGGTCTCCCTTTAAAGTTAGCTACAGTTTTCTTTAGCTGGGCTGGAATGAATCTTCCACTAATACTGGAAAACCCATCAAGATGTTTAATTTCTACATCTTCCCTCTGTTTAGTGTGTCAGTACATGGAAAGGACATGCAACATCAATAAGATTATATGCAAAGGATCTAGAATTTAACAGTGCTTATCATTTCATTATTTGTATATTTCTTCTAAACACTTCTGTGGTGTTCTATTAACATGGACAAAGAAGGCAGATATTCTGGGTTTTGCAAAAGAAAGCAAAAGAGCTAGTGTTTTTCTAATAGCTACACATATACTAGGTAGGAAAGGAAAAGCAAAACAAATACTATCACCTGAATGACAAGAGAACTTCATATACTGCAGATCTATTTAGACAATCAAATCAAACTGCCACTCGAGGAAGAGGTGTTGCTGTTGTGTTGAAGGTGGTAAAACACAGTTTAGCCTTTTCATGGTAGTTTGGCCATAAAGACAAATGTTGTCTCACCTAATTTTGGCTTCAAATTATCAGATAGAATGAAAATGAAACTGCACAACTACATAAAAGCCTCATTTAAAGTGATGTCAATGTCCTCACCTTTGAATTCTTGTGTATTAGCATGTGGTAATTCGTATCAGCCATTTTAATCATGCTGCATCTACTGTCACTCCTACCAAATGTATGGCCACTATTCCCTCCCCTCCAGTTCCATTTCCTGAAAAAACTCATGAAAAAGTGCTGCTGCTTTCCACCAGTTGCAATTGCAAACTTGCTTTTGTCTAATTTTGTCTCATTCAAGAATTGTATCCACTAAATTTGAGCATTTCTCCTAAATTAAAATCCCTAGTTAATTTTCATAGATAAATTGTTATGCATGATACTTATGCTTAGAAGATTTTTTTAAATGAAATGTGACATTGATCTATTAATTGTATATCTTAACCTGATGTTTCATTTTTCATTGAGTATACTCTTAATAACCTCCGATACATGTTGGGTTTTTTTTTTCCTGGAGCTTGTTTAAATAAAGAGAATCTTAATATATTTTGTTATATTTATTTTGACTACAACTTGCTTTTTGATGGTCTAGTAATGATGGTATGATGCATCATTTTTCCTGAGAAAACATCTAATTTTTTTTTTTCTCTTTTAGTATATAGTATTTTTTTTCCTCTGGTAAAAATTATGCGGTTCAATGGCATGAATATATGTGAGTATATATGAAGATGAGGAAGCTTAAGTGATAGCACTGGTGAGAGAAATTAAAAGGTAGGATTCAACTTAAAAGTACTCAACTCCCAGAGAAACCTATCAGTGTTGAATAATCATAAAAGTACCACTGATATAAATCTTGCTGTAAGGTTTCATATCTTTATAGAATATACTGTCTAGATAGTGTTTCAGACCTCTGAACTCATGTACAAAATATTGGATACAGGAGTGAGCATGCCTTGAATTCTGTCCTCCCCTGGACATTCTGGCATTACTGAAAAATCCTGTAGAACTATTCAGATAGCAGCAATTTGCCAATAGAATTCCTGAAGCAGCCTGCTGTTTCTAAACAACTTTTGGTTTTTAAGAGACATATATTTAGAAACTGCCTTAAGTGCTGTTTAAAACAAACTTTTCCCTCTAATACTTTTAAGATTTATCAGTAAGAATTAAACTAACTGAAACTGTTTGTCTGCAATATGTGAAGAGAGTAACCCTTCCTATAAATTTTGTTCAGTGTTTTGAATTTTGGAGGATACCTTTAGGATCACCCATTGCAAGAGAACAGCTTGTCATATCTTATCTGTAGCTCTGCAGGAAAACCATCAATTTATTTTTTACCAGAATAATGGGGAGTATCTCCTTGTTTTAACTACAACAAAAAAGATAGAGCCAATCTCATAAATAAATGAAATGTTGATTTATTTATGTGCTCAAATATGTATTTTTAGTAGTAGTAAATTCAAAGTGAAGCATCAATATTTGTATAGAGGCTTAATTTTATTGGAAAAGTCCTTTGTACATTTATGTAATGCTCCCAAAATCCTCTTTATATGAATCAGCACAGTACTGAATTTGATAGAGAGATAAATTTGTATCCATTGACTTTACGATTCATTACATATCATGTAGATAATTTTATATGTCATAAAACTCATAAAATGCTTATCAAGTGTTTAGAGTACATGACTTTTTAACTGTAAAGTCTTCCTTGGAATTAAATACACCACAGTTCATCCATCTGTATTTTTCTCACCCACTGGATCATATCCCTCACACACAGAATATTATTTTTAAATAAGCAAACTCTTGATAACAAGGAAGACCATAATGGTTCTGCAAGGGACAATGCAGTCTGCTGTGCAAATAGTCCATGTTTTATAGCTCCTGAATTACACACTGGAAGAGTTTTTTCCTTCAGGGGCCTGAAGACTGAACATGAAAAGAATGTCTGCTTGAATTTACTGAAAATTCTTTTATTTTCTTAAGATAAAAAGACGAAAATATCAATAATTTGTTTTTTATTATAAACTGAATTAAAAATTCTTCAAGATACACATACAACCTTATTCTTGGATACAAGTTCTGTCTTTGTTACTCAAACTTTGTATTTCTGACTTATTTTGGATCTTGATCATTCAGGAGCATGCAGACTGGGAAAGGTTCTCCCATGTGATTTTCAGAAGTGACTGGAAATTTTGGAGTAGTTTATTCTCCATTAGGATGTCTCTCCCTCTCTGGGTGAGGGAAAAAGTCACATGTTGCCCTTCAAATACAAGAATTGAAATCTGTTCAGTGAAACTCAGTTTCCAGTAGGAGAATGAGAGTGACATCTCTCTTCTTGTGTCAGACTAATGTTTACCTCATCTCTCTGAGTATCAGAAATAGACTTCAGCTAGTAGAAAACACTTGGAAAAAAACATGAAGCCGCATAGGAGGGAGAATGGAAGAATCTGAAGTGAAATTTGATTGCAACTATTTAATACTTTGTTTAGAGAGTAAGGAAATTAAACATTTTGAAAATTTCCAAGCAGAAATCCATTAAAAGGTCTATTTCTTTGACTTAAATATTATTTTCTCAGCCCAAAAATCCCAGTCACTTTATGCTTTCAAAATTTTAAAAAAAGATGAAAATACTTCTCAGGAATTAAATAAATTTGAAAAGAAGTAAGTCAGGTAAAATCTATTGTTCATCTACCAGTATTTAGACTGGTTTTTTAAGAGACAATATTGATGCTGTGTGAAGTTCCTTAGAAAAAAAGAGAAGTTTCAGGTGGAGATAAGAATGAAGAGAGATGTTTTGGGCTTAACTTCACCAATTTAGCAGTGCCCAGTGCTCATTGGGGTTTATAGGTGCTGTAGCTGTCTGATGTTGTGGGCCACACTAATCAGAGAACCTCCAGTCAGAATTGGATTGGATCTGTCTCTGTTTTTTCTGTAATACACACAGATTTCATGCTACTGAAATAAGGGCTATTTCCACAAGCTGTGAGTATCTGACCTTGGAATTGCTTATCACAGCAGAGGCCATTACAGCTCATGGCAGCAAATGTTAGCAACTGTAAATGAATTTTTTTTTTTCATCCTTGGGCAATTTGCACATTTTCTATGTGCTTGAGCCACTTCCGGAAAAAAGTTATGTGGAAATGGAACTTATTAACACCTGGACAAATGTGACAGTGTTGATTTGTAAGGTACAGCAGCCAAATGAGCTTCACTTACTTATATTAAGCAACTTTAAAAAAAAAAAAATTATTTTTGGTGTATGAAACTTAATGTTTCTTTTGAGTTGCTGGTAGGACACATCCTGGTGCTGTGTCTGAAAATCTATGTTGCATTTTAACCCTAATCCAGTAAAAATAAAAATTCTCCATTTTTTTACCCACATGGGTAGTAATTTGTTACATTTTTAGTCAAAACTGTATTATGCAATTTATTCACAAAGACAAGATTTAACATTTTTAATGTCTCTATGAACTAAAATTTTTCATCCTTTCTTTTTGTTACAACTTATCACAAAATGAAGAAGTGGAACAAAAAGAAGTAATAGAAGCAAAAATTTTACTAGACTTTTAAAGACCAGAAAACAATTTTCTGTATGAATTACTGTAACTGTTATTCATTTTGATTTCACATCTATTTCAATTTATCCCCTAGAAACAGTCCTGACCAATACACTGACTTGAGTAGCTGATATTGTAGACAGATGTTAGCTCAAATCTGCTTGGATTAATTTTCTTGCAAAAATTTACAGATGCAGACACACTATATAGACATCTAAGTTTTCAGAAACTAATGTGTTACAGATACACTTTAAGATTTTCAGGCCGTGTGTTTGAAAATGTTTCTGCATTGTGTCATATCAATTTGCCACTTGAGAGCAGAAAGGGGGAAATGAAGTGTTACTGTCACAATCAGCTACTAGAACACATGATTTCATTTTTACGTTAAAAGGTTACATTCACAAATGCTGATGGTTTTGTTTTTGAACTCAGAGGAAATATGGGAAAGGTGTTAGGAGTTCTCAGCATCTGGTTTCTGTTTCTAACTTTCCTATATTTCTAAAAGTCATTATGTACCAGTTTATGGGGCTAAAGAAGAACAAATGATACGACAGAGTAGCCAAAATGAATCATTATGTTTCCCTTCTAGCTCCCATTGTTTTTGGAACTACTGTAGGGTCCAATTACAATTTTACTTATATACTTCTGGCTTTTCTTGTTCTCTGTTCAGGAAAAAGATAAATAAGGACACTGTTCATGTTGTGGTAGGGAGGCAGCCACTGACCTTGCACAAGGCTGCAATGACTTTGCAAATCCTGCTCCCCTTACTCATTCACTTCCATCAAAAGTCCATTTTTCAAAGAGCCAAGGGGTTTAACAGCAGAAAAAAAGTGGGAAGATGGCACTTTCCAGTTTCTTTTTTGATTCTACCAATGTCTCTCCTAATGAATGTATTTCTGGTTTGTGTCTCAGAGCTGGTATGTTTACATTCAAGCAGCTACAAAGAAGAACAAAACTTGAAAGCACTTCAGATTTTATACTGAAATGCTGGAAAATGTATGTATTTTGTTCATTTTTTCTACGTTATTTGAATCCTACTTGCATCTTAAGGAATCTCATCTCATTCATTTCTCTGGTGCCCATTTTGGTTGCAACAGGGAGGGCATGAGAAGGTAAAGAGGTCTAAAGCCTGTCCTTTTGGGTCTGCTCCACCTCAAGAACACACACTAGGATTTAGTTTGTGGTGGCTTTTCTGTTCTCATGCTTGACCGATTAAAGATCAAGTACAAAGTGACATAAAGGTGCAAATCCAAAGTGTAGATTTTTCCAAATCTGACACTCAGCTTTCACTTACACCTGGAAGCCAGATTTCAAAGGAGAGACCCAGAACTGCCCCTGCCCTGGCAGTGTGGTGCAGCTGAGTGCTCCCAGGCATCCTTGTGCTCACCTCTTCTAAGAGCTTTGAGACAGAAGCTTCTCTCACAGAAGCTTCTCTCAGAACAGCTTTGGTAGGCAGGGCCTCATAGAAAAAAAACCCTCTTCTTTTCTTATAGAAGGAGAAAGGGTTGTTTGTTTTTTAATGTGCTTTTTGCCAGCTGCTTGTGCAATGGGAGCACTCAAAAGAGGCATTACAAATTCAGGTTCAGCTTCTTGCTCTACTCAAGAGAGATTTGAATACAATTTCTAACATCAGGCATCTTGGGAATATTTTAATCCTACCTTATAAATTGTTGTGAAAATCAGGGACTCTAACAAATTTCCTGATTAAGAAGGGAGTGGTTAGGATGATTTCTTGCAAACAGGTTGGTCTAGATTTAAATATTACATACCAGTGTTTAGTGATGAGGGATGTAGAGCCCCTATTTACCCTCTTGCTTAAAAAATTCTTTAATTTTTAAAATACTGTCATTCACCTGAAGTCACTTCATTCATGAATTAGCAAAGTCTGAAAGACTTCTTTCATTGCTCCTAGGGTATGTTCCTACATCTATGGTCAGGGCACCCTTCTAAAAGTCTGGGCCAAAGGATCTTATTAATCTTTTTAAGGTGGACACTCAGCCTCTTGTGTCTCCTCAGCTTGTTGGCTACTTCAGGTAGCTCGGCAGGATGGCTTTACATGCACCCCTCTCAGACATTAATTATCTTCATTCACTCTGTGGGTAAAGTAGGTTATCCTAAATACAAGACTATTAAAAATAAGAAAAAGAGGTGCTTACCTTAGTAGAATGCAAATTAAATTGCATTTTTTTTTCCTAAAATCATCTGCTTTAAAGCATATTTGTATGTGCTTAATATTCCACCATTTACTAAGTCTTGAATTTGGAACATTGCTCATAAAAATAAAGTTAAGAAAGTGAATAAATGCTTCCAAAAATCTCACCCCGCATTTCAGAAATTGAATAAGAAAGGTTCATATGGCTACTGATCAGGCAAACTCAATTTATTCCTTCTTTTAGAAAGAACATGTTCCTTTGGAAGGAATATTTGCCTTTCTTTTTTTGATTGTTTTAGCTTCGTGCAGTTTAGGCTAAACTTCTGCTTTAACTTTACCAATCTAATGACCAAGATAGGACAGTCTAAAGTAATTACTAAAGGGCTATATCCTGAGGAAAGGATCTCTATGGGGTGTGATGCCTTCCCTGAAGACCATGAGCAACAACCTACCCCCGAGTCCATCTGCAGTCTCCTACAGACTGCGAGACTTCTTTGTTTGTTTGACTTATAGCCTACACGGTTTGTGGTTACTTTATTTACTCAGTCTTTTAGTTATATAAATCTCCCACAGGCTAAAAATCTCTTGCATCATATACAAGCAGCCATCACATACAAGTAAAACACTGTTTTATAATATTTAGAGTGAGTGTGTCAATGAAAAGTTCAGCTAAACACAGGGTTTGAATTAAGTTCTAACAGCCTCCACGATAGGCTACGGACTGTAGGAGATCTGAACATGGAACTGCAGTCCAGCTAACACTGTTTGACCAAAGGAGTGACTCAGAAATATTATAGGAGGTCTAGGACGAAAAATAATGTATCAAGGCACATCAGTGTAACAGAGGAATAAACACAGTCCGTGCCTCAAATACATGCACTTGGCAGTAGCTGAACTTCCTCCCCTTTCTCTATGTGTGAATGTGCATTTACAGCAAGAGAAAGTCACAGCAGGACATCTTTCCATGTGTGCTGAAACACCTTACCATGGTTTTCATGCCACTTCAGAAATAGAGCCTCACATTTTTGGCCCTGATCAGGCAGCTTCTCTCTCAGTCAGCATTTCCTGAGGTGGTACTTAAAGTAGGAGCAAAGGGACATTTTCCCGACATCACATCTAATCTGGGTTTGTCTATTTCCCTACCTTTAATCTGTTGTTGCCTTAATAGTCCTCTGTTTTAACGTTATATTCCAACATCCCTCTATTCTACCAGGTTCCCAATCTACTCACTCAGCAGACCCCATGAGACAACTGAGATGTTGGCAGGAGAGGTCCTGGATTAGAGGAATTTATTTTCAGGCACGCCTGTGAAGTGTCAGTCATGCTGTTAGCACTAGATAATCTGAAACTGGCAAATGTGAGGAAATTAAATTTAAAGCTGGCACTTGATCTTTAATTCACTGTTCTGCATGTTGTAATGATATAATTTTACAGCAGTGTGAATTAAGGTTGGAGTAGGATCAGACTTTAATCTGATTTATCTGGGTTTTGTCATTTTAATCTAGTTAAACAGCATGTTTAATTTGGAAGACTTTTCTAGTCACCTTAGGGAATTGCCTTGTAGTACATTGCAGTATTTGATACTGAAATCTAAAAAAAGATTTCATCAGGATTTCCTTTCTTTGACCTGATAGCACTGACATTAGCACATGTGTTGGAATACACTGTCTGCAAGAGCCATAGGCAAGTTGAACCTTGGATCTTCAGCACTGTAAGCAAAGGCCTCAGCTACACTGAAGAGAAACTTTTTGAAATAATTGTTAATGTCATTGATGTCAACAACAGACGGTGAAACAATCCTTAGCACTTAAGCAATGTATTATGTAGTCACATTTTACAGATATGATTCTGCTCATATTGTTTTTACAAGAGTTTATTCATGAAGTAAGGGCTGGGTATATTTTTCTAACCTGACATTTTGCTGGACAGGCTTTCATCTGAACTCAATAGGAAATTTATTTACTACACCGTTTTACTTACCACTACATATTTTTTTTCCCAGGTCTCACTGTCAGTACAATAGTTAAAATCCTTACCCTCTGGACTCACTGTATTTTACTGCAGTTCATTTTAAGATGGACAAGGGGAAATCTGTACTTTATCCATACTGGATTTCTGTCTGATTAGGTAGTTGCAGCCACAGTAGCAGAAGGAGTGTGATAAGCAATATTCTAAAATTCAAACATTTTAGGATGTGTCTTGATCATAGACCTTGTCAGGGCAAGTATTTTATAACTTATGGACCCAATGTTTTACTTGAGCTTGGACAGCAGTGCTGGCCAAAGGGAGCCCAAAGCAAAGAGCTGAAAGAAAAGCTGTGCATCTTGCCAGAGCCCATCATGCTGCTGGTCTTAGCTTTTTGGTAGCTAAAAAGGAAGATGAAGGATCAGCGCTGCTGGAGACTGTAGGCAGGGACACTTATGAACTTGCATCAGAAGTAGCATGTGACAAAGGATCTTTGCACCTCAGAGGAAGGGAACTAACAGCATGAGTAACTCCTCTTTGTTTTTTGTCCCACAAGTGGAGATACAACCTTAGAAATGAATGGGGCATTCACAGGCTTCCCGGGCTGAAATTATCTAGTGAATTTTTCCATGAATACCTTAAAGTTACAGATATGCCTTTATTAACTTGAGGTTTAGTTCCCAAACAAAAGAACAGAACAAAAATTTCTATGTATGTAAGCTTGGATTTATTCACCAAGGCAAAAATTGCTATCTCGTTTCAAACACGAGCTACCACCTGACATTAAGTTGTACTATTTACATCTGAACACAAAAAAATTTCCATTTAAACATAGCTTCAGGGGCCAAGTATGAAAATGTTGGTGTACATCTTCCACTTCTATGATTCAAAGGCATTTTGTGCCCTCTGGTGACCATTTCAAGCTCCATTTTGCAAGAGTGGCTGCAACATTTTGGGTATCAGGACTGTACCAGTACTATTGATAAGATTTTCTAGTGATAGCTTGGGCAAAATGAATAGTTTATTTAAAAAATGATGAAAACTCAAAACCAGAAGCAGGGCTAACTGTCTATGCATTCTTTTGTACACTACATTCGTATGTATGTGACAGATTTCCATCTGAGTTATCCTGGGTTTCCCAATTCTACTCTGATCCTGTAATCAAAGAATGTAGAACTGATCACACGAAGTAAAATTGGGAAAGAATTATTAAGTGAGTTTTCTAATATAACCCCTCAACACAAAAGGCATTTTGTCAAAGTACAAAAATTGTGCCATAATAATAGCACGTCCTATGTTACATAAAGTAAGATAATTTCCACACCAGAAGATCATTAAATATCTCCCTCTTTTTATGTATCAATATTTGAAAAAGTTAATTGGTCTCTTACATGTGAAAATCTTGTCCTACTGTGTCTCATGTTTGGAGGTCTCACTAGAACCAATGTGTAACCACATTTGGAAGTCAATCATTGCCCATTTCAAACAATATGTAGGAAGAGAACAGCAAACCAAATTCTTTGTGGCATATAGATGGGCATATGCATGAAAGAGTGACAAAATGAATAACTTAATATACCAGTTTGAAATTTTTGAGGTACAATAAAGAGGCACAAAACAGCTATGACTTAGCTGGATAGTTGGAGCAATACTTTTGCAAAAATTGTCATTTAGTAATAAGAACTTACTTATTCATTTCATACAAAAATAATGAAAAGGAGTATGGTNAATGAAAATGAAGTATGAAATGAATGAAAAAGAGTATGGCGTGTTGTCACAGCACACTGAGGCACTGATCCAGTGCTGCAGGGGGAAAGAGTCACACACTGCACTTTCCCCCTGAGATTGTCTTTTGCCAACCAAGTACTACCCTAAAGTAGGAGAAGAAACCATCGGTCCTTACCCACAAGGCCATGACTTTCCTACCATTGCAGTGTTGTGTTTTTACTGGCAGTAGCCCTGATTAAAAGTCTGATGTGTCTCTCCTTGGGCAGTTCAAAGCCCCATGAGGTCAGATGAATGGCTCTTGCTGATTTTGTTAGGTTTTGGATCACGCTCTGAAGTAAAGTGGTCTGACATAGTAAGGCTAAGAAAAAAACCGACAAAGCAGGCGATATCTGTTCCCCAGCCTGCCATGGATATACTGTTGCCTTCTGGGCAAGTTTCTCAATTTAAAAAAGTGTCAGACTATTTAGTTGGGATCATGGTAGTTACCTAAGCTAGTAAAATGTTTGGACAACTAATTAATGATTGTAGAAAGTTTGTAAGTTAGTTAAAGATGTTAGAAAGTGCACAGAATTTTAGTATTGTTAGCAGGTCTATTTTTAATAAATCCCCCTTGATCATAATTCATTATCCCTCTGAGATTTCATCCAAGGCTTTTTAGTCAACACTTTCTCCTGCAATCCATGTTAATTAGCAATATTGGTCTGTTGGCTCTATGGTATTTACCATTTTTCCCTCTGGTTTCAGAACACTGTAATTAAAGCATTCCTAAGAGAACTGGTTAATGAATTGACCTGAAATGCCTTATTATAGATCCTACTCAAAACTTACTTTTAAAATGTACTACAAAGTTTTGTAGAGTTTAGCTGAAAATCCGCTAGAGCCTGGAGCATGATTCCCAATCCCCAAAAGACAAAAGGCAAAGAAGCACAAAGCATAAAATCCAAATTTCCTTCTACCTGTGTTTGTAAATCAATCTCAGAAAGTGCAACATTACAGAGGATGGCTCATGTTAGAGTGGCTTTTGCTTATGCAAAATATTAGTTTCTAATCCTACTATAAGAGGGAAAAAAAATTATTTCTACTCTCATCTGAAGCTCCAGTGATTTCATTAAAGATCTCATTATGGAATTAACATTTCATTCTTTGTTTATTTATATCACCATTTGTGATCTTACTTACCTTCACCCCTATCTGCTAATTGTATACAAGCAACACAAACAGGAAACTTTAGAAGCAACTTTCTTTTTCTTGTCATCACCAAGAGTCTATTTGCTATTTTTAAGAACTAGAACTCTGGGTGTTTTGGGGAAAAGAAAACATAAAATTCCTGCCAGAAATCATCTTCTAGGCATACATGGAATTTGTAACCCAAGCAGTTTGGTTATGCAGGCATTTTCCTTCTGACAGTTCTCCAATTAAAATGAACAAACCCCATTCTTTTCAATGTATTTTCATATGCTGGATTCTTCTTGTAGGATAAGGAGAGAAGCAAACAGATGCTTATGGAATTGCCACGATGGAAAAGAAAAAGGGCTGTTCATGGATGGATTTGGAGAGGGGTGAAAAGGGTGGCAATATAATAAGTTGAAGTAAATTCTCTTTATGCCTTGAGCAATGCAATAAGAGAATATTAAACTGAACATGGGAACACACAAAGTCTGCGGATTTATTTTGTGTATTTGTACATTAAAGTTTGAATTAGTTATCAGTACCAATTGATGTTAGTATTGGGACTGGTTTTTAACAACTTTGCCACGGACAGTGGGATCGAGCACACATTCAGCAGGTCTGCAGGTGACACCAAGCTGTGTGGTGTGGTTGACACTCTGGAGGGAAGGGATGCCTTCCAGAGGGACCTGGACAGGCTGGAGAGGTGGGCACATGCAAACCTCATGAAGTTCAAAAAGAGCAAGTGCAAGGTCCTGAATCTGGGTTGGGGCAATCCCAAACACAAAACAGAGGCTGGGTGGAGAATGGACTGAGAGCAGACCTGGGGAGAAAGACTTGGGAGTGTTGGCTGAGAAGCTCAGCGTGACCCAAGAGCTGCACCCAGAGGTGCGACCAGCAGGTTGAGAGAGGTGATTCCCCTGCTCTACTCTGGTTTTTGAGACCCCACCTGCAGTACCATGTCCAGCTCTGGGGCCCCCAACATAAAAAGGATGTGTTGGAGCAAGTCCAGAAGGAGGCCACAAGGATAATCAGAGGGGCAGAACACTTCTTTCAATGAGAGAGCTGGGGCTGTTCAATCTGGAGAAGAGAATGCTCTGGGGAGAATTTATAGCACCTTCCAGTAGCTAAAGGAGGCTCACTAGAAGGCTAAAGAGGGACTTTTATCATGGGTCTGTAGTGACAGGACAAGGGGTAATGGATTTAAACTGAAAGAGAGTAGGCTTAGATTAAATATAAGGAAGAAATTCTTTACTGTGGTGTCAGTGAAAGAGGTCGCCCAGAGAAGTGGATGTCCCATCCCTGGAAGTGTTCAAGGCCAGGTCAGATGAGTCTCTGAGCAACCTGGTCTGCGTCTTTGTCCATGGCTGGGGAGTTGGAAATAGATGATCTTCAAGGTCCCTTCCAATGCAGACTGTTCTTTGATTCAAATGTAACTTTAAATATTATTCCTCTGGGCTATGCTCAGGAGAGGATCAATTTTCATTTAATTATGTAGCTATTAAGCTGGATCACTGTGTGGTAAAATTCATGTGTAGCTAACTAATACATTGCTTTGGTGCTAATAACAGATTCTATGGAAAACGGGAGTTTTGTGAAAAACTGGCAGATACTTGAAGATTACTTCTCTATGCAATAATCTGGAAATACCACATACATTTATAGTAGTCTACTGAAGTGGTATCATTTTTGTATAAATAGAAAAATTCTATCACAGTGCCCAAGAATTGGAGGGTGTCCAAGAGCGTGTAATTTTTCTTAAGCATTATTATAAAGAAAGTCTGAAGCTTCCACTCACTCTGGCTTAGTGTTAAAATGTAAGGATATTTTTTTGAATTATCCTAAGTCAATGAATTAAAAAACTGGGCACAGATTTCAGAAAGAGGAATGAGAAGGAGGTACCTTGTGAGCTATCTATCCAACATCACATTCAGAGCTGAAAACAATGCCCTATTTTTCCTGCCTTGAATCCACCCATCAACTTGTTCCATCAACATTTACATAGCTCAGTCCTCTAAGTTTGATATTGAATGCTCTTCACTAAATCGAACAGAGTTTAAACCTTTCTTGAATCACAGGAATAACTCAGCAGAGGAAATTGACTTTAGCTTGGAGTTTGGCAATGCAATTTTAGTGAGGTGGAATTTTGTATTCTTTGATTTCAATAAGAAAGACCCATAT
Organism: Daphoenositta chrysoptera; assembly: GCA_013397915.1. Taxonomy (NCBI): domain Eukaryota; kingdom Metazoa; phylum Chordata; class Aves; order Passeriformes; genus Daphoenositta; species Daphoenositta chrysoptera. The sequence goes on along the minus strand of VZRO01000695.1, from coordinate 94,428 downwards.
GCTTATAGTTAGATACAAATTAATTATGGCTGTGAAAGTCTTAGTTTTGTGTGAAGGCCTGAAGACAGCTTTATATGATTAATCCTGATCTACATAACCTGTTTCATATCTGTGCCTAGAATCTTGTACTGAACTAAATTGTATGTACCAGAAAGGCAGAGAATGGTGAATATGAGCAGAAATGCTAAAACGCATAAACCCCACATATTAGATAGTCTCCTAATTAAGATATATATTCTTTACTGAGCTGAAACTCATTTTTCCAGGACAGATTTTAAAACGTGAAAATTAGTCTTTGCAAAAAAAAA
>VZRO01000695.1:54963-94080 GCA_013397915.1 Daphoenositta chrysoptera | reverse complement strand
AAAAAAAAAAGGCTACCTGGAAATGTAAGAATTGAGGAATATTTGAGATATCAGGGTTCAATAAGAGATTTCTTTTTTATCCATGTCTTCTTACTACTTTCCTAATAGCCCTAAGGTTTTACTCTCTAAGCTCCAAAGATTAGTAACTTGGTTTTAAGACATAGCAAAAGAAGGCCCCAAAGCTGGATGTCAGATGTCAGTTATCAGATTAAATTTATTGTCAATTTTGGCTTACCATAATCTTTTTCATACTACTGAGCAAGAGCTCAGTATGAACATCCACAGTTTTACACCCAGCAGTGGTGAAGTAACCAAGTGTGGTATTCATTAAGTTAGCCTCAGAGTTGATGCTTTCCACATCTGTACATTAAATGTATTTGGTTTTACAATGTGGTAATTCATTTTCTTCAAGCTGAATGGTGATAAGCTTTGCAATTTTTCTGATCAGCAGAACAAAACAGGGCCATAGATTTCAAGTTCATAAGGGAAGCTACAAAAGGAACTTAAATAATTTAGTATGAAAATAGTTAAATGATGCTGTCACAATTTTTTTCTGTTTCCTCCCTTGGGAAACTTTTTTAAAAATAGCAATTCAGCTGGGGAAACTCTGAAATTCAAGATGTAGGAAGAATTATTTCAACTGCATGTTGGAATATTCACTCTATGGCATTGTTAAATGTTTCTCATTTTATTAATTGGAATGACCTCAAGAAATAGAGCCAGTGACTCCTGAATTTTCCAGAGCATGAATCTTTTCATTTGAACTAATGGTAAGTTACCCCCAGAAAATTGAGTTTGTGTTCATAATGAAGTTATGAAATCTACTGCTGAATTCATTAAATTGGAACAACTTTTATTTCATTATAGTAACAAACACAGCAAATTAATTTTCTCAACGAGGCATCAGTATGTGTTTTTAATAGAGAACACTATTATGTGTGAACAATTAAAATAATTTACATTTGGAGAACATTGATTATGAATGATGTTATTATTCCATTAATATAACAAAACCAATCAAAACTGAATGTTAAAGAGTTGAAATTGTGCATTTAAACTAACAAGCAAATTACATGCAGATGTAGACAGGAGTCTGGAACTTTGGTATGAAATGTTGGCTGTGACTTGCACATACCATTAGTAAATTTGCACTGTCCCTTAAGGTCTAATTAAACACTATACATTATAACACATAAAGCTCCATACACATAATTACCCATTGTGAGCTTGCTTATCTATTTTAAATATTACTTTTGTTGTATTTAATTATGTGTGAAAAATTATGAGCGTCACTCTATCTGTGTAATCTTATCAAGTAATCACCCTGCCTATCAAGAAATGCCAACATTTTAATTCTTTATGAAGGAACATAACTCGAGGATGTAAAATTACATTTTTCAGGAAACCATGGTCTTTTACACGTTGTTATGATTTTTGTGTGTGTATGTGCATGCATTTTTTTTTCCTGGCAACATCCTTTTGGATAAATGAATAGCTGTATGCCTTTGGAGCTTTTGTTTTTATTGAAATAGGAAATTAAAATCAGACAACCCTACAATGTAATATGGATACTCTGCAGTCAAGAAAGGGCAGGTCTCCCTAAAAATAGTGTTCTGGCTTCCTACCACTTGTAGAATCATACTTACAAATTGTTGTACTTCAGACTCAGTATGACTGGGGTTAAAAAATTTGCTCTCATGTGCAGGCAGCAAAAAGATCCATAAAATTATGATTTGATCCAGTAAGATTTCTAATATTGCCCTTGAGGACTTACCTTGCCTGAAGGTTTTCAGCATAGGCTTGCAACAAGACATAGTGAAAAAAAATAATCAAAGCAATAATAATTCTGCTTAATAAAAATTGTTTACACTGGCATTTATGAAAATAACCTTCCCAACCTTAATAGATAACTCCAGAGAAAGGCTGTGAGTGTATCACCTGATGCTCCCAAGGGAATTTAGGTGTCATCACAATATGACAGGAAAATGAGGCTGGAAATAAACCTTTGGAGGTCATCTTGTCCACTGCTTTGCCTGAAGGCAGGATCAATGACTCCTGACAGATGCTTGTCTGACTTAGTCTCCATGAAATGGGTACTAGAAGGTTTTTTAATCTTTGTGTGTTCTTAACTCTTGCAGTTGCATGGAAGTCAAAAAGGTGATTACTCATGTTTCTTGCCAAGCTCCCTTGCATCACTGTGAGATTTCTCATGTGTTTCTTCAGTGTGAATCAGACTTTTGACTTCTTTCAGTGACGGCATTTCAGTCTAGGAATTATAATGAACCCTCACTTCATTAAAACAGTCAAAAATGATATTGTGGATGTTAAGGACTCTATAAACTCTCTGTCAATAGGAGAAAAGGATATTCAAACAAGTGGACAATTATGAGTGGATCCCAATAAATAACAATTGACTACCTGAAGCAAAGTAAGTATATGAGAATCCATGTGTCTTTTTCCAGGCAAAATAAATATTTATAGTTTAGTGGCTAAGAAATAATTAGTAATTTACTGCCAAGAATAACAGTCCATTTTATACACACTCAGCCGAATTATACAATAGAAAATTAAGAGATTTGTCTGCTATCTTTAGAAAAGCTGCTTTTGGAAAGCAGGTCTTATTCTCACAGATGTGGTTCCATTTTGCAGCACATCTGTGCTGGCAGCCAACAAGTGCATATGGAACTTCAAGAAACAACTCCTTTACATCCACAAACCACAGATACGTGTGCCACTGCTAGTTAGGTCTTTTGTTTGCTTTATTTGCTCATCCTTCTTTTTTCATTTTTTTTTTTTTCTCGCACTCGATATTCATTTATCTGCAGCAAGGTATACTTTATTTGCCATATTCTTCCTTCAAGCTGCCATGGAATGAAGAAACATGTCCATTGCATGACACAGAGCTATCTAGACCCTTCCTGACTGATGCAAGGGATGTTTGTCATCTCCTGCTTTCATTCTTCTGCAGATGTACTAAGAAGTGTCACTTGCTGATACCTTCCTGACACAGGGTAGAGGATGGCTCTGGATGAGGTGAAGAGGACTCTGTTATGAGGAATTATGGAATACCTGGACTGTTGGTAGCTCCCTGTCTCAGCAGCTGCCTGTCCATAACACGGGTTAGCTTCAGCTCCTGCAGGACCTTCCCTTCCAGCCTAGGCAGTGGGTCAGCCCTGCCAGTCATCATGTCCTACCCAAAAGACAGAAAAGGGAGACTCATTCTCAATGGGACAGATGAAGTGGTTTTTTTGGGTTTTGGTTTTTTTTTTTCAAACAGTAATTAGAGAGAGGTTGGTCTGTTATCACTTCATGTAGAAAATGTTCTTGGCAACATTATAATTTGGGTATCAAAGATGCCATTTTTGCATACTGAGCAGACTATCAGTGGGGCTATAGTCTGACTAACTGTGAGATCATAGTAATCACAGAATTCAACAAATTACGTTTCTACTCCTCATTAACTTCGGCTTTTGCCTGGATTAGTTTGAACTAGCTGTAATTCATCTAGGCTTTGGTCTCCTTCCTGCTCTGAGAGATAACTGGTAAACAGCACCATCTGCATGGAACAAGAGACTTGAAACTTCACTTTCAGTTAAAGATTGTATTTTGTTTTGCTTTGCTTTTTTATTTTTTCTTTGCTGGCAGCAGAGCAGCACCAGCTGAAATTAATCTTTATGATGAGTAAACAATTGATTCAGTCCTTGTGAGCACCCAGCTGGATTAGTGGGACAGGAAAAGATTTGCTCTCAGTAAGCAATTGCTCTCTGCACCACAGAGTCAGAGAAAACACGAGCGCTTGTGTGTGGGGCTATTGGCACTTGCTTGGCTGGTGGTCACATCTGCACCACTTGTGGTGCCGTGCCAGGACATCAGCTGGGCCAAATCTGTGTCCTCCCACTATGTCAAGCACAATTCAGCTCCCTGCTTGGAACGATTCTTTCAGCAGGCAAATATACAAACATGTGTAATGAAAACAAGCATAGAGAAAACGTATATATGATAAGGAAAGTTTTTTATCTTTCTAAGTCTGAAAACAAAGCAAAAATAGCTCTCCTTCTGTTTATCTCTCAGATTAATAATATATTTGCCACTGTGAGTTTCTCTCACTACTTGGTTTAATAATGTATTTGTGATAGTGACTGTGGCCATGCAGCAATGACAAGGACATTCTTTTGTCAGTGATAGCGTCATAAACCAACAGGGAATTATTTTCTCCCTGGCCCAGATGTTAGTTAAATAAATTCAATAACAAAGTGTGTCAGACAGATCAACTCAGAAGTCAATGTCAGAGAACCTCACATGATGAAACAGCAATAAATCACTTTCAGAATCTGTGGAATGAATTTAAGATAAACTATCTTATCATCCAGTTGCTCTGGTTGAAAAAAAAAATTAAAAGGTAATAATTTCCTTTGCTATTTTGTAATCAAATTTTGTTAAATATAATCTCTAACATTGTTCATTATCTCCCAATTTGTGTGAATAATAAAAGTTGTTCTGTAGAATTGCAATTTGAATTTTTAAGTAACTTTCCTAACGTCTGGAATTTGAAGAGAGTTTGTGTGACTACAGTTCATGCACAAAACTGCTAACTATTAAATATCACCGTGATTATGTATGCTAATAAAATTGCTAAAAATTTCTTGCATTTCCCACTCACAGAAAATATTTGCTTATTCTAATTCAACGATTCCTGATTGACACATAAAAGTAACTAGAGAAAAAGAACAACTGTTCATTTTTAAATATTTGTCTAAACTAAACCAAATTACACATAGTAAACTTTATTGGATTTCAAAGCTTTGTCAGAAAATTTTTAATCAGTCCCTAAGTGTAAACCATTGTTAAGAAATAGGGTTATTAAGGCAAGGAGACTTAACAGGAAATGAAATGTCTTTCTAAGATTCTTTCAATGAAAGAGATTCATGAAAGAAAGTTAAAAATAGTTTTCACATTAAAAAATATCTGTTTAGGAAAACCTAAAGTAAACAGATGTTTTATACTCTTAGGTCTTTCGGCTCTTCAGGAGACTACTATCAATACAAAATAATGTGTTTAAACAAAATAAATAGGTGATCATAATAATTTGGGAGGTCTCATTTCAAATCATGTGTTCAGTTTTGGGCCCCTCACTATGAGAAGGACATTGAGGTGGTGGGCATGTCCAGAGAAGGAAAATGAAGCTGGGAAGGGGCTGGAACACAAGTCTTATGAGGAGCAGCTGAGGGAGCTGGGGGTGTTCATCCTGGAGAAAAGGAGGCTTAGGGGAAATTAATTGCTCACCTGAAAGGAGGTTGTGCCCAGGTCTGTCCCTTCTCCCAGGTATGAAGTGATAGAACAAGATGAAATGTCTGCAAGTTGCTCAAGGGGATGTTTAGATTGGATATTAGAAAAAAGTTCTTCACTGAAAGGCTAGTAAGCAGTGGAACAGGCTGCCCACAGAAGTGTTTGAGTCACTGTCCCTGCAGATATTTAAAAGACGTGGAGATGTGGCACTTAGAGACACGGTTTAGTGGTGGGATTTGCAGTTCCAGATTAAAAGTTGGACTTAATGATTTCAAAGGTGTTTTCCAAACTAAACAAGTTTATGATTCTGTATTTTGCAGACAGCTAGATCTTCTTCCTGTTCAGCTGGCATTTAAAAGCAAATTCGACATCTCCATATGTAAATGCCATAATAGTGGGCCACTTCAGATTATCACAGAATCATAAAATCATTAAGATTGGAAAAGACCTCCATCCTTAATGTGTAACAAGGAATGTTCTGGCTTGATACCAGAATCCAGAAAACTTTTTCTTCTCTTCAGTCTTCTACTTTCAAAAGAACTTTGCAGTTGCTGTTTTCAGAGGTACCTTCTTCTTTGGATGAGATAATGATTAACACATTCTTGTCTTTTTAAACTTTCCCTTGCTCCTTTTTACCTAATTTTTTTAAACTGTATCCTCTCTAGTTTCTATCTTCACAATGTTTTCCTACTGTCTTTGAGCCATTTTGATTCTTGTTTCACAGATTTTATACACTTACTTACTCTTTGTAGTTCTCATAATTACATCAATTGTCATACAAATTTATGTGTCTGACAGTCTTTGTTTTTATCTTTAATGTGGAATTTTAGTCAGACTTCCAGTTCATGAATGTGATGGTTAACTTGAGTCCTTATCTGATGCAGTTAGGGTTCCTAACTTCTGCTTCAGTGGAAAGGCTGTTCCTTGACTTTTTTTAAAAAAGTCTTACCCTGATGGGTTATTCACAGATTGTTTCCAGATGTCTTCTTTAAAACAGTTTCAGACGATTTAAGCTGCATTCCTTGTATCCTGCCTTTGCTATTAATATTCTCAGTTGTGCATAGGAATGGCAACTATATATAAATTAACTGCAGAATTGTGCATTCAGTCTTGCTAAACCAAACAGATGAGTGAAGTGTTCTGTGGCAGCTGTTAACCACTCTTCTTGTGGTTCGGCTTCCTATCTGAGCTCATGTGAAGCACCTCAGAGCAGAATGAAAGATAAAATAGGAGGAGGTCCAGTAAAAGAGGCTGTAAACCTTCCTCCCTGCTGGAGCTCTCTGTTGTGGCATGTGTCTCACTCACACCGAGGAAGAGCAGTCGTGTAGTCGCCCAGCCCTGGCAATCCTGCTGGGAGCACATCCACATCCAAATGTACGTGTGAGACCAATTACTTTTCTTCAGCCACTGTGAGCTGCCTGGAGCCAGTTGGAAATGTTCTTGGCAGCACAGGAGGAAGACTTGGATTTGGATAAAGACAAAGATGCTGGCAGGGGATTGGGCTTGTGGAGACAATGACAGGGCTGTCTCTAATTGAAACAGAATCAGGATTCCTAATCCCTAGCATCCCTCATGTCCCTTCCCTGCAGAGAATTGACAGCTGTGAAAAAAGGTTGTCCCTCCTCATTCCCACCAAGTGACCAGGCAGATATTCACTGGAGTGCTGCAATAAGATCCCAAAGTTGCTTGCAGTCCCCAAGAATATCAACATGATTCTTCAAGAGAAAAATTCCTATTTACTTCAGAGAAATATAGGGAACTGCTCACTAAGTGCTGCAGAAACAGTTCATCAAGGCTCCAAAATTTGGATCCAACATACAGACTATGTCAGAAGGAGGTTGTTCAGAAAGACTTTAGTAGTTTCCCTTCCTTAAGGGATGAGGAAAACGTGCTTAATTTGGTGGTTACATACCTTTCTGTTTTCTTTATGGGAGGTGAGCCTTGACAAATGAAATAAGGGATTATCTGTATGTTTCTTGACACTGATTCCTCCCTTACTATAAAGATTCAGATACCAGTTATCAAAGGATGAAGATTGAATTCCAGTGCCAGGTTTTTATGACAAAGAGTAAATAGTATAAAGAAAACATTTCTTTAGTACTATGCCTGAATCTGAGCTATAACACACAGTATCAGAACAAGAAGAGAAGCTGGACTCAGGGAGTTTGTGAGGGTTGGACACCTTCTATCTTCATAAAAGATTAATATATTAAATTTAGAAGTGGAAGAAGGTATAACCACAATAGGTAGCAGATGATTTAGGGCAACTGCTAGTTTTGAAATCCTCTCCAATAAAACAAGGTCAGATTATTTTCATTTTCCAGTGTTTGGAAGAATAGCATCCCTTTTGTTTTGATGTGTTTTGAAATAGTGCAGTTAGAGAATAGTTGTGTTTGTAGGCAAGGTCAGCTGATGGGACAATTTAGAAAGTGCGGGAATTGAAGGAGATGGGGAACATCATAAAATTACTGTAGCATCCTGCAAGTAATACGTCCTGTGGTGTGCCATGTGGCATAACAATGTGGAGGTTCTGTAGTCTGCTTTGCAAATCTGCTTTGTGGACACAAATGCCTTCTGAGTGGGGAAGGAGTCTTGTGTGGGATCAGTTCTGTGATTCCTTCATTGACTCCATCATCATCATCCCAGAGACCACTTTGTGATCAGTGAGATGTTGCTCATGGACTAAATGTTGGAAAGTTTGGCTTTTGGTGGCAGACTGACTATGCTTTTTTTTTTTTTTTTTTGATAAAACAGACAATGAGGAATTTTTGAAAAAATTTATAGATAAAATACCTTGATTTGTGCTTTTTCTTTCTTTTTTTAAATTTTTTTTGATTTCTAATTTAAGTCCTACCTTGTATAAATTACTGAAAGTTAGAACCAAATACGACATTGGCCTTAGTTTGTAAAGCCTAAATTTCCATGAATTCAGGGAAGATCTGTGACTTGGATCTGGTGGGGGGTAATCTATATTACCACATGGCATGAGACTTATTTTTTATGTGATGTTAAAGATCAGCTTATGATTTTCAGTTTCTCAGTTCTTTTTTGGAGAAGAAAAACTAAGACTATTGAATTACTACTTTATGTTAAGATTATTTTGCAACATCTTCAGCAAAGAAACTCAGTAACTGAATATTCAATGTCAAATACAGAAATCTCTATGAAATCAGAACATATAATTTTTTTTGTATAGTTCTAATGGCTAATATGATCAGAAAATAAATAATATAAAACTATTAACTGTTGATAGATTTTAGTTTTCTAGATTTGTCTTCAACATAGTAAGCCAGCACAAGTAGCCTCATCACCATCCTCATAAATAAATACCTTTATGCCTCATTCAGACTCTGAGATCTCTGGTTATAGCCAGTAAATAAAACCATAATAAAGATTTACAATTGAATAGACAGCATTTTATTGATTAATTAATGATTTCATTGATGTTTATTGATGACTCACTGCAACATTCTTTGTTCAGAGATGTGGGTTATTTTACTTTCTAGGTACAGGTAACCTGACCTTACCAATATTAAGAATCAAATAATCAAGTAATCAAATGTTCTGTAAATTCACACTTTAATAACACAGGCATTTTAAGGGAGGTGAAATGTAGGAAGTGAACCTGTTCCGTTTCAGTCCAGATCACTAAAAGTTCTAAAGTCTAATCTATATTTTATTTAATTTCTGTCCTGTTAGTTTTATGAGGATATTTTATGCTTTTTCTTTGGTATTGCATCATGTAGACTTCCTTAGGACAATTAAATTTTTTTTTTCTTTCTTTCTTTCTTGTTTGGCATTTATTTTTTTCTTTGACTTATTTAAGAGATTTTGGTTTAGTAATGACAGAATTACAAGTTAACCATTATCCCAGGGTCTAGGGAGCAATGACACATTGTTGACACTGTGCTTGTTCTCACAGAAATAAGCAGCAATGAGTCAATAATTAGCTAGGTAGGCTTTCACTAATGTGATAGATGAGGCACCACATATCTGGCAGATATCTTCTAAAAGCTGATCTATTATACTCTTTTTTTTTTTCCTAGGCTGGAATTATAATATAAATAAACCTGCAATCAGGTGAAAGCAAACTCATTTGAGGCCTTTTTGATTCTTAGGAGTTAACAAGGTTTGACTGCATAATTTAGCAAAGTTTGCAAACTTCTACCTAATTAAAATTAAATGGGCTGATACAGAAATTCTGAGAAAAAAACATGCTCAAACTTCATAGCTTATGTTCTCAACTCAAACCTAGACAAAGCTTATGAAGTCAGGTATAAATTCTCCTTTGTATTTCAGCTGTGACTAAAAAGCCAGATTAGAAATAAGGAATTTATCCCATGTGATGCAGAAATAAATAAAATGTGAAACTCATGAAAACTGAAACCAACTGCTCTTCTGTTTCTGCTCACTGAGCGTAGAGTGACAGATGACACTGATTGTAGAGGCCCCAGCCATCAGATCTAATGACCTCTTATTAAAACTGCTTAAGTATTCAACAATAAGCCATACAGTAATCACACTACAGCACTTTCCTCAGGAAACAAATTTCACCTGTAAGTAAGAGGGAATAAAAGCCAGGAAATTCGGACTTTTGGAAAAATATTGATTTAAAAATACTATAGGTGAAGGCAAAAGATGTGTTGGTACCTGTGATTATACCTGTACAAGGTTATCCTATCTATTATAGCTGTGGGTGCTGTGTGAAATACATCCTATTTTTGCAAATAACAAAAATGCAATTCTGTTTTCAGCATAAAACTGGCTACAGAAATCTGTGGCTGTGAGGGAAAGGAGAGCTGATATAGCCAGTGACTGTGCTCCAGTCAAACCTGACACAGCACAGTTACCTTAGCATCAAAAGATTTTTGACACATTGGTACTGAAAAATGCCCTGATTATACTGAGTAACAGATGATATTACCATCTGTACTAGTTTCTGGAAGATCACAGGCATCAGCAGGAATATGAAATTTGTACTCATATTATAAATCCCTCTGCTGAGCTTTGTTTTCTTTCTCTGTTCAGATTCATGCCTTCTTTCCTTGCTCCTACTTCTAACAGTAAATTCAGTGAGATCTTAATAGTTAGCCACTTTTTATGACCTTAATCTTATTTCATTTAGGATCTTTATTTATGGATGATAGTATCTGTTTTTTTTCTTGGTTTTTTGTCTTTTATTTGTTTGGTTTTGGTTTTGTTACTTCTTGGTTTTTTTCTTTTTTTGTGTGTGTGGGGTTTTTTTTGTTTGTTTGTTTGTTTGTTCTTTTTGTTTTGTTGTTTTTTTTTTTTTCCTTCTTTTGGTTTCCAAAGGAAACTAGAGAATAGAGTAATAAACATTCAAAATATGATGACAATAAGACAAGTGTGGTTTAAGTCTATTTAGTTAACTGCAATCCCAGTGGGAATTAACTTTTGCCATTGTTTTCTCTTCTCTAGTTTGTTTTTTGATTATTTACTTTAATTTAATTTCATGAATTTTCATTTTCTTCTGTCATTCTTACTCTTCCTTGTCTGTTCTTTTATATTTATTTAGGTTTTAGGAGTAAAAGCTTGAATAAATCAGAAAAGCATTCAGGACTATCATTTTAATGTTCTTGAAATATTTCTTTCTTCGGAATTATCTGTTTTGCAGAAGTTTCACTTTTATTCAGGAATTGTGTCCTAGACAATTCTTTCCCTTATATCCTTTTTTTTTGGTAGTTTATCTCTAAAACATTAAAGAAACAATGTTGCTTTCATTAGGCCTCTTTTTGTTTCCAGAATAATAAAGAAATTCGTTGAAGAAAAGGTCCGATGATAGGGAAGGTCTCTGGTTTTTAAATATAATGGCCTTTCTAGGGGAGAGCACAAGTTTTCCTACTAAGGCATGAGTTTCAGGCTGTGTTGAGCACCTGCAGCTCCCACTAGCTTTGGAGGAATATGTGCATCCTAAGCATCTCTGAAAAATTAGCCCAGTGCCCTTCCGCTGCACTCCTCCAGCCTGCCAAACACAACAGGAACCCAGTGGAAGTAAAGGATTTATCTTGAGACAGGAGCACATGTGCATTCAGGAGGGAGGGAAAAGGGAATGTCTGTTAGCAAAATGTGCTTGCCCACTTGATATTTCATCTAATTGCTGTATAAACTGTTCCTTCCATGTGACCAAACTGCTGGCTATGTCTTACTTGGAAAAAATTACAGTAGATGATGCTAAATAGAGACAGAATGGAAAGAGTGGAAGGAGGGAGTTAAAACCAAATAACATTGATTAAATCCAAACAACCCATATAACTTGGGACAGAGAAAACAGAGTAGTGAAAGACATTTTACTTTCATTTGCCAGTTTACAAAGGAATTGGGCAGTGCTTCCGAGTCTTTGTAAGAAATGATCCTAAATATGAGAAATACTAGTCCTTAAGGTGGAAAATTTTGCCAAAGAAAACTTACTTTATCAGGAAAAGTCAGCAGTTGTTGCCTTGGCATTCATGGAGAGAACTGCAGAACCTGCACTGAGTGTCAAAGAGCAAGGAAAAGACAGAAAGGTCTACACAGTTCTCAGACAATCTCCCCTGCCAAAATAGGCATGGCAAGGGCGGAGGTTGGGGGGTCTTGAGAGAGAAGTGGCTAAAACATCTCTTTTATTTTAATAGGTGTTAAATTGAAATGCAAGGAAAAAAGAATTCAGAATGCCTTCATTAGAACTATCTGATTAAAATCTCCTTATTTTCTTACTAGTGGGACTGTGTAGAAAAAAATCTTTTCCTCTGGGGTGTTTGTGAGACTTGGTGTCTTTGAAAACCAAGAGACTCTGATAAAAGGCATCAGTGTGAGCTGTATTGCACAACTTCAGCTAATGCAGTCATGAGAACAACCTATTTCCTTATAAAGATATCAGAAATGTGACGATTTCAGAAGCACTAAGCCGGACATGAAAGAGCAATTAAAGAATGGGGAAACTGGTATCATGACTTGCCAGGCCTTGCCTGAACTTTTCTTGGCCTGTTTTGAGTGTTTTTCTTCCTTGTTAAACTGTAACATCTTTCCAAAGAGCAGCTGTCTATTCTCTGATTCACCTAACTTGTGCCTGTCTTCCAATAATATTGTATGATGTAACACTATTTTTTATATCTGTAGTTTTAACAATTTTAATGGCATTTAATTTCTATTAAGTAGAGAATTTGTAATAAAAGAATGTTAAGTATTTGATGAGTTTGGTGAATGCTAATATAATTGGTATAACTGGACTATTAATTATAAGCTTTTTTGCCTTTTATTTAGATTTTAGAAGGGCTAACAATAAATTCTTTCCTTAACGTATATGGTTTCCCATAAACAGAGTTAGAAATTTAAAAATAAGGATTTGGTAACTTAAGTTACCAATAATGATAATTGAAATCTACTATATAATATCAGATCTGAGGAAACTGATCTGTTTTTAACCAAAACATAGTCAACTTGATTTGCAGTGAATATGAAATATGCTCTATAGTACAATTTGCTTTTGCAGATAATGGCCAGTGCTTGAAGGACAAACAAACAATTCTGCAGCTCAGTTGATGTCTGATAACTTGGTGAACCAGATTAGCTGGAGGATTAGGTATCAAAGTAATCAAATTCTAAACCAAATCATAACAAAGGAAGGTAAGAAAAAGTATCCAGTGTACCCAAATCTGTTCTAATAAGCATTTACATTTAATCCAATGGAATGTTGGAATGGCTTCTAATGTAATTTAATTTTTATGCAATAAAACTCCAATTTAAGAACTATTCAAGAGTCTCTACAGAAGGTTTTGATTAAAATAATGTAATTATCAGTATAGAAAGCTACATTAGCATAAGCAAACCTCAGAGCAGCTCTGTCATACTTCAGATGCAAAGTATTGAGCTGAGAAACTTTAATTCCAAATTAACTTGCACAGAAATTGACACTGAGATAATAAAAGGCATTAATTATGAGTGATAAAATTATTTTCGTGGACTTATGTTTATAAATTCAGTATTAATCTCTCCTAACAATATTAAGACAGAACTGTAGAATGGGCTTTCCTGCACTGCAGCAAGAAGTGGAAAAAATAAAAACTTTTGCCCTTAAAATGAATATTTATTTTGAAACCAAATTACTTTTATAGCAAACTTTCCCAGCTGCCCTGTGTGGGGCTGGGAGTTGGAGTCCGATGATCCCTGTGGGTCCCTTCCAACTCCGAATATTCTGTGATTCTAGGATTCTAAAATGACTAAGCCTGACAGTCCTGCCCAGGGATGGGTCATATGAGACAGCACACATGCTAAACCTGAGACAAAAGCCATTAAACGGTCTAGCACAGAGAAATGCCCACAACCACCCTAAACAGTGCTCCCCAATTCCACAGAAGTCAATTTCTATGTGGAAGTGCAAGATCAAGTGACTTAATTGCTCATTTGTCTGTAAGTCTCCGGGATCGAGAATGTTAGTTTATTCAATGCAGAAATACTCCAGACTAATTTGCCCCATATTTATTTTCCACCGGTGCATCAATCATACTCATTTGACAGGCTTCTGGAAAGCATAATTTTTTAGACTGACCATGAAAAATGAAATATGCCAACCTTTTCAGAAGGTGATGGGAGAAAAAAAAAATCCCTACCCAACTAAATGCAAGCACCATGTTATATGTATTTCCATGTGCTTATTTCTCTAAAGATGCAGAACTCAGTAATTTCCTGTTATTCCGCTTCAGCCTTTTCAGCTCCCAGAAAGACAGAGATGGAATAAAACAGAATCTTAGACTCAAGACACTGTTAACATGTCCAGCATTACATAGCAAAGATAAATTATATTGCAAGGATAAATGAGAAAAGATAAATTATTTCTGCGGCCAAAATCAATCAGGATAATCTAGTCTAAAACAAAAGAAGAAATTTTTTCCCCTACAAGAGATAGAAAGAAAGGAAGGGATAAAATAAAGTGACAAAACAAATCTGAATCTTTTTCTACGGAGTCTGAATTTTTCTGTCATTAAAAAAATATTCCTATTCTCAATCAAGTCTTTGTGTTCAGCCTTCACAGTCAAATCTTCCAGTGATGTCTTCTAAAGTTTGGTGAATGCTATGGGTGTGCCTTGCCTTGCTTAACAAACATGCCAAGAAACAGGAAACATGCCAAGCAAAGGAGGAATGGGAATGAAGGCTTTAATAACATATGACACTAACTCTGTACATGACTTGTACATCCATAGAAATAAATAGATTCTTTTACTACTCTTGTCTGTTACTGTGTTCATAAATCTGATTATCTAGAAAAGATATTGGTATGAAAAGGGGTGCAAATATAAGGGTGCAAGTGACTAAATCCTCCCTACTTAAGGACTTATCAGGTTGATGAATCTGGAATAGTGACAGGAGGGTGTGTAGCTGCCTTCTTGAATAAACAACCTTAATTCAAAGAAAAAAACCCAACACCTTATTTCTAATAATCCTCTTCATTTGGGGTTGGATTTTTTAAAATGTTTGTTTGTATTCTCATGAAATAGGGCAAGTTAAGTGACTTCTGTTTCCTTGAAGCACCACAGAGATCCAGTAAAGGTCTGGTTGATTGAGTAGATAATTTCTAAATATTAATAATTTCTGAGGAATGCATATTATTGCTCCTGGAAACATCTAAGTCACTGATGGATGACTGGTATCCACTCTGCCCCAAAATATCAATAGCCATACATTAAAAAAACCCAAACTTTGTCTTCCCAGGTGATACTCCCAATCTCAACATAACATAACAGCCAATAGAACCATTCAGACTGTAAAAAAAATGGGAGTTGTCATTTTGTGATTTATATTTTCTAAAAGAATCTGGCTATATTAAAAGCCACTGTGTGTAAAACTTTTAAGTTTGACCTATCCACTTCCTATTTTTAACACTGGTAGAAAGACATCCATCCAGAAGGGCATTCATCAGCTTATTTTAGACTCTTATCCAAGGCTGTGATGGCCTTCATGGTGAACCTGAGATGAACCATTCCCTGAGATGCCCATGCACATTTCTACACAGCATCCCAGCTCCTGAGTGACTGCGTGAAAAAAATCTCAGTTCAGGTTTTTAATAAAGTTCCTATCCCTTGAAAATTAAAAAAAAATCTAAAGAACAAAACCAGTAATGGCTTAGGAATTATTTAAGATATTTTGAAATGGCTTAGGAATTATTTAAGATATTTTGAAATTTTTTTTGGTATTTTGGCCAAAGCTGATAGATTTTCAGTTCATTTCATCATCAGATTGACTAGAAAGAAGCTGACTGCTGAGCTCTTTATTTTAGCTGTACTATGCCAGCCTTGTTGGGGCTTCACTGCATCTGGGATGGTGAGCTGTCCTTCAAATCAGGAATAATATTTCTCAGGAAATTTTATTTTATTTTTTCAAGTTAACAGCTATCCATTTATTGAAGTATTATGAATTTTGTGTACACCAGGGAAAGAATCTTACTGCTTGCCATTAAAGTTCAGTTAGTTATTGGTAAAGAAAAGAATAATTGGCTTATTTTTGAAAGGTCAGATATCTAGGTGTTAATAAAAATCCTCATTGATGATAATGAGAAATTATAGAGTGTCTAATATTTTTGTATCAAGTCTAAAATCATGACATGTTATTAAGAAGGGAAAAAGTGATTTATGACTGTTAGAAATGAAGGTAACCAAGTTAACAAGTGTTACAAATGTTAAACAATATTTGCAAGACTTGATGAACAGCAACAAGTCAGGAATTTTGAAATGTCATCTTTACAGTGCATTTTAAAGCATTTCTAAATTTGAGTAGTTGTCTTCTTTGATAGAGATAAACAGGTATTTATGTGTATGTTATCTTTATGTTGAGGACTGATCCCTGATGGATCTTGATCTTGATACAAAAAAGCATATAAATAACTATATGAAAAATTTGATTGGAGAACAGCATTTGGCAAAGCTGAAATCAGTAACTAACACAATCAGTTTATGTATAAAAGAATAGCAATCATGAGAAAGGTAAGATTTTCAAGCAAGAGCCCCATAAATGTTAGCTATTATTTTTTAATTAAACCTATACTTGGCTGATCCTAAGTAAATTACTTCTAAAACCTTTTTTAAAAGCTTTTTCTTTTTATTTCTTTTGGTGCATTAGGTCTAAATACATGCAACTTTCAAACAGCTTCCAAAGGATCACGTTTGTAACGTTTACCACTATTTGCCTAACATGTTTAGGAAGTTTTCTTTTCCAAAACTTAGATGTCTTTAATTTGAAGATTTAATGCTTCTAGAGAAGTTGATAAAACTTGTAATGTAGTGGGTAATGAACCTTCTGTTGATATTGCAGCACTGAAGTGTTTTGAAATCTCCTGGCATATATTGTTCATACTTTCAAACTTTTTCTCTGATAAGGACTAAGGAATCCTTTGGACCTACAGTAAAACAATATATTTCTTCCAGATTAACTACATTGAAATCTGTACTCTGCAGAGAAGCTTATTGCCAGAAAACTGGACAAATTCAGTGTTGGCAAGACCTAGGTTTTATCTTTTCCATTTCTATTTGAATCCAACAGATTCCTCCAGGCTGTGGATCTGCAGCACACCAGTGATGCAATTAGCCAGGGCTCCGAGCTGAAAACCAAAAGCACGTGGAGCACGCCCAGGTCCTGAGCAGCGCCAGGGGTCACCGGCAGCGAGCCAGGCGTGTCCCCCGCCAGGAAAGGCACGACACTGCACCTGCACGGAGCAGCCTTTGGAGCAAGGGTTAATCGGGAGGTTAGCGTGCTGATGCACCAAGCAGCTGAGGATGATACTGCAGCAAAAACAGTCACATGTGCAACTTATTTGGTGTAAGCCCCAACAAAGAAAACCTTTAATAAAAAAGCAGAGAGCGTGTCATTACGTGTGCAGTAGGAACTCTTTTAATTATGCCACAGTAAAATGCTTCCTCTCAGCTATAAGCTGGATGCAGTAGACTCATAGTCAACAGATTTGTTGCCTAGTGAATTAAAACCAGATTAGGAAATGCTACCATTGCTTATTCTTCGTGTTCTGGTAAGACATAATCAGGGTTAATTTGATCTGCTTGTTCATCAAGTGCTACTGGAATATGTGTGCATGTGTGTGTGAGAGAAAGGGAGACAAAAAAAAAATCAGGACAAATTTCATGCAGAGCCCCTGATTTGGCAGTGTGTGTCTATTGCCTGAACATACAAGAGGTACAGAAGATTAGGAGGCTTTGCATTTGAGAGTGGAACACTGATGTCAGATTTCAACAGATTTCCAGGTGCTTACAGATGTCCAGAAGTGTTTCTAGAATTCCTTAAGCAGGATAAGACCACTTTGACTTCGGGAATGTGGCCCTCTGAGTTTATCTGCAAGTTTTGGGGCTTAAATACTTTAGGAATCTCATGTGTGTTTAAGCAGCTTTACGAGCTGAGATGCAGGTGGCTGCCTTTCAGAGATCACCTCAGCCTGTCCCACTTCTCTGTCCTGTTCTGCCCAGACACTTCAGCATCCAGAGCTTTCTCAGAGCTGGCAATCCTCATCCAGTGCTTTTTCTCAATTCAGTGGGGGCCCATCTCTCTTTTCAGTTCTATCACGCTGTTTTAAAATCACCTTCTTCATTCTGTATTGCCTTAAAATACAGTATGGTGAGTTCACAAAGATGATGTAGTTTAGACTAGAACCTGAAAGAAGAGAAATAAAGACTAGCACCTGAAAGAAGAGAAATATCATTTTTATAAGAAATACATCCACACTTCCTCCAGCCTGACTTCTTTACTAAAGTTATTCAAATTTCCTAAAGGCAATTATTTTCAAATGTTGGTCCACAGAATTTCAGGTTCCATGGAATTTTTCTGCAAGGGAGTATGTAAAGAATAGCCATTTTTGATGATTGTTAAACCATACTCTTCAGTAAAATTGGAAAAATCTCTCACTAGGCTTAAATTTACTATCCATGCCTTTACTAGAAAATATTTATAGTGATTACAGATTAGTAGAAAAGCATGAAAATCTTTACAATAAGGTATGTATTTTTCAGAAGTGATTGTGATCAATGAGTCTGGTATGTCCCATTGTAACCTCTTCTTAAATTATAACCTACTGGCTCAAGGTCAAGGCCCTGTGTAAAAAGGTTCCATGACAAACACACAGAAAATGTGGTTCCCAAAAGCAATGGTTTGCTGTTCATGCACCACACAACTGAAGTGTGAGTTTGCAAAGCAGTACCTGTGCACTGCATCTCACAGGCAGTCAAAAAAGACTCTGCATCATTCAGCAGAGCCCTCTTCGTTTTGTCAAATCTTTGTTGTGAATACACTTAGTGTGTCCTCATGAGCTGTTTGCAGAGCATTGCAAATAGGCTCTTGGTTGATTTTGCAGACTTTTAAAGTAAAGTACGAAAAGAAAATGAGAGAAGACTCTACATCCTACGGTGTGCTCTGCACCAGAGAATTTCATTTAAGGTTGCAAAAAATGTCACCAGTACCAACACTGTAAAATGGTCAGAGTATGCACAGGCCTGGGGGAGCTGCTATGGAGCTATTCCTGACCTGGATGCCAAGCGACAGAAGGGGTCAGGAATCAGGAGATCGATGGATGTCTGACCAGTATTGGGTCTCACAGCTTTTCTGATTACCACTGCAGGAAGCTGAGGACAGAGGATTTGAGACTGAAAGAGACATGAAGGTCTCTACTTATGACCTATGAGCTGGCACAGACTTCTTTCAACCACAAACTTGCTGTGATTCCTACCTGTTAAGAACCAGATCTGTTGGTAAACAGCACATTCTCCGAAGTGAAATCACAGATGCCCTAGAATGCCCTGGCTTATTCATAGGATATCCTCACAGCATGTGAGTTTTTCAGTTTTTGTTTCTCTAAAGTAGTTTGTTGGCTCTATCCACTGTAGTAGAAAACTTTTCACCACACATTTTGCCATAAAAATGTACTTAAGTCTGAGATTCAGCATTTCAGTGTTGTGTTTCAGATAATCCTCTTTCAAATATCAATCTTTTGCAAATCTATTTAGTTTGTTTTCCATGTAATCTTGGTTTCTTTGGGTGATATTGACAAGAAAAAAGCAGTAGTTGATGGAAAGGACAACATATGTTGTTTTTTATAATTTCTTCCACCTAATTTTTCAGACATGAGATAAAAATCTCACCTTCAATATTAATGCTGGAAAGACTATTTGTTTTACCAAAAATGAGGATGCTTGTTTCATCAGATATGGGCTGCCAGCCAGCCTTTTTTTTCCAATTGTGCTACTATCCACACTCCCCTTTCTGAAGTTTTCAGTCGAGATAAAAATCTCACCTTTTATGAGGACGTTGAAATTTCTTTTCAATGAGGACGTTGAAAATATTTCACTGTAAAATACCTTAGTTTTTTCAGTGTTTAAAAACAAGCAAACGAGCTTCTGATTTTCCAGTAGCCTTGGCAGCCGTGGAGAAGACTTGCATGCTTCCCTCAGTAGCTCTTTGCTGGGCTTGAGCGCAGGTGGAAAACCCTGCAGGGAGACCGGGAACAGGCGGCAGCAGGAAAGAGAGGAGGAAGAGAAGGAGAAAATTAAAATCAGCGCGGCGTTGGTGGTATAGTGGTGAGCATAGCTGCCTTCCAAGCAGTTGACCCGGGTTCGATTCCCGGCCAACGCAGTTCGTTTTTGACGCCGTTCCCGGAGGGGCGGAGGCGGTGCCGCCGTGCATCCAGAGGGACCGGGAGCTCCGGGACAAACGGGAGCGGCGGGAGGTTTAACACAAACGCGGGCACAGCGGCGATAGACGGGGTCCGCCCGGATCGGCGGGGCAGGAGCTGCGGGTCCTGATGGCATCCCGGGTTGCACAACAGCCAGCAAAGGTGCCCCTGCCAGAATGAGAGCAGCGGGAAGTCCGTGCCTTCATCCCACCAGGAATTGTCCCCAGGAAAGGGGCTCTTCCCTTCTGCTGTGAGCTGGGGAGCCCACTTCTGGAGCACTGTCGGTGTCCAGGTCTGTTCTCAGTACTGGAGACGTGTGGGAATGCTGGAGAACTGAAAAGGCTACAAGGATGGTTAGACACTCTGGCATTCCTGCTGAGAAGGAAGAAGAGAGGGCAAAGAGGGGAAGTCTTACTGCTTTAAATAAAAAGCTGAGGGGAGCGTGCAAACAGAACGGAGCCAGGCAGAGCTCGGTGCTGCCCCGTGGGAGGGCAGAGGGGAATGGGCACAAGCAGACACATGGAAGGTGCCCTCTGAACATCAGGAAACACCTTCTCACTGTGAGGGTGACCGAGCTCTGGTACGGGTTGCTCAGAGAGGAGGTTGTGGAGTCTCCATCCTTTTTCAAAAGCCGCTTTGGACATGGTCCTGGTCAAGTGACTCTAAGTGTCCCTGCCTGAGCAGAGGGGTTGAGCAGATGGCATCCAGATGTCCCTCACAACCTCAGCCATTCTGTCACTGTGCACCGAGCCAGGCAGTGCAGCCAAGGCAAGAACTGAGGGCGAAGGACCATACACGATATCAGTGATCTCTCCAGGAGTGGGAGCAGCACCAGGAGCGGGGCTGAGGCAAGGCAGCCAAGGGAAGATGTGTTACTCGGGCAGAGCTAGAGGAGTGCATACAAGCCGTGATTCACTACAGAGACAGCAGCTGATGCCTTCAGATGATACATCAGAGTCTAGATTTAAACCCCTCCCAGGAAGACCTGCTGTCAGAGTGCCCGGTCACGTCTCTGAGAGGGCCAACCAGTTTTGCTGATGCAATTAATCACTGTCAATCCCATGGCTCAGAATCCTGTTGTACTTGAAACCCGACTCTTGACAACCCTTTCAGAGAAAATGTTCTATCCCAAAGCAATTTTGAAATAAGTTCCATTATGTTTCTAAAAGCTCTTTATATGACAGTTGCATGCAGGACCTACTCACACAGTAGGCTGCAGTGAATGGAAAAAAATGCAATTATAATGAATGTTTGCTTCTTTTGTTTCAGTCTCCCTCTTTTGTTTCTTCCTCAAGTGGGAGAAACTGCACTTATGGGTTTATAGAAATCGAAAGAAGGAAAGGGCTAAAGGAGCTGAGCTAGCCCGATGAGAAGTTCTAGCCATTTGCACTTCATAGCTAACTGAGAATGTGTAATGACTAGAGTTCCTAGGATGAGTGGAGAATAGGAGATACAGGCTGTGAAAATGTAGTTAAAATAGACCAGATAGATTTACAAAAGGTTGGGATTTGGAAAAGGATTAAATCCTATGTCCTTCTAGAAGAGAAGAGGTTCTGGAAGCAGTGGGTGGGTGCAGTCCAGCAGGAGACAACAGGCTGAAATTTAAACCAGAGGTTTTACCTTCCCAGATTCTCATTACAATTTTTATGTTACTAAACCTAAACTAATGGATCAACATGATTAGTTGACCTACTTGAATCATATTAGACTTCTGCTGGAAAAAAAAAGAAAAAAAAATAAATACTTGTTTATATAAGCCTGGATCCCACTAGATGGAAAATCCTCACATAAAAAAAAAAAACTAGAAAATGCTCCGAAAAGAGCTGCTGAACCACCAGAGGAGCCTTCAGTTGGAATTGTGCAAAGTCTTGAGATGGCCTTGTGGTGTGCACAATGACAGCATTCTCTGCTGGCAGTAATCAGTTATTAGAGTCTCTGAGTTGATTAGCAATGAGCTGCAATGCTGCTTTGCAGTCAGCTGCCAAGAAAGGCACAGTGCCATTTTCGGAGCAGGATGAAAACCACATTCAGATACAACTTCACTCATAGAATTGCATCTTAGAATCAGAGTGTCACAGAACGGCCTGGGTTGGAAGGGACGTTAAAGTTTATCTGGTTCCAACCCCTGCCATGGACAGAACACCCCTTCACCAGATGGTTCCAAGTCCCATCCAACTTGGTCTTCAGCACTTCCAGGGGTGCAGCAGCCATAACTTCTCTGGGAAACCTGTGCCAGTGCCTCACCACCCTCAGAGGAAAGAATTTTCTTCCTAATATGTAATCTACACCTACTATCAGTTTGAAACCACTCCCCCTTGCCATGTCACTATATGCCCTCGTAAATGTCCCTCTCTGTCTTTCTTGTAGTTATTTGGCTTTGATTTATTCCTTCTTTTGAGCACAGGGAAAGAATTTGCCTATTGCTATTATGATGGCTTAAAAACAGAAGGGAGAAATTTCCAGTAGCACCTGCTTCCTGTCCACTTACTCATTGCAGGAGCACAATGTCTACAATATCAGTTATAAATTCTCTATAAAATTTGCAGCACTTTTCTTTTAAAAAAGAAAAAAAAAAAACTTCAAACTTAAGAAACTTAAAAAAAGAAACAAAAGTCCTTGAGCTTGCCATCCACAAGAATCCAAACTTTGATATTTTAAATATCAAACATTTTAAAACTTTTTTTTTTTTAACCCACAATTGTTTAAACAGTCGATATCCTAACTGATATTTTTCTGCTGCTTTCTTCAGCTTCCTGTGCTGGTTCGTTGTTTTCACATCTTGAAATTTGCTTTACAAATAATTTATATAATTTTAGAGTATAAGGCAGATTCATTTATTTAGTGTTTGCTACACACTTTGTGAAAGTAAGTGTAAAATTACTGTGGGTCCTGCACCTGTATGTTCTTGGTGCTCAAAGGAGAAGGAAGGAACGAAGGAAGGAAGGAAAGAAGGAAGGAAGGAAAGAAGGAAGCAAGGAAGGAAGCAAGGAAGGAAGGAAGGAAAGGGAGAGAAAGAAGGGACACATATGTACGCCTACAGAGATACACCCAGATGTCTTTCTGAATGCCTGATTTGACTCACATAGCCATAACACTCTTCCTGAAAAATGGATAATAAAATAGTATTTTTTTTTCATTTCTTTTCTTCATCTCCTCAAAATAGACTCAGGTAGTTTTTATGCTCTAGCATATTTTTGGACTATCCAGAAGGAAAAATATACTTTCAAGAATCTTACAAAAATTCCATTAACACACATCTTGGCCTGAGACTTCTTTGAACATCAAAGTAAGCTACAAGTTAATTCACTTGCATCCAGCTGCATTTGGTGGTACGCTCATCATATTGAAGAGGCCCTTTTCTGTTTCCATCTTTCACTGCTTATGTCAAACAGTTTACAGAGAGGCAATATAAATTCAGACAGAGTGCTAGGAATGCCATCAATGAGTTTGGGAGTTTACATTGTGTTTGTGTGAGGTCACTGATGTTGTCTTCAATGATCAATGGCCTAATGAATGCTTTTAAAGCCAGGGGCTACCCTCAGTGTCTTTAGTTACTCCATGTTAGGTTATGTTTTATTAGAAGGGCTCAGGCAATTCTTCACTTGCATTTTTTTATAATGGATTTGTGACTGTTCAGTGTTTTTTTGTGGCATTTCCCCATACTCATAACAAGAAGTCAGGTGACCAGTAAGATAAATGATATTTAACCTAGCGGTGACAGATGTAGCAGAGGTGAAAGGGTTATATCTATTAATAAACAAAGTTTGAAAGCCTTTTAGCACCATCTTTCACATCCTTCTTATCTGAACTTTTGCACAAGATTACTTTCACAGGCTTATTACAATGAGAGGGGAAAAAAAACCCAACTATTCTTGTGGGTTTTCTCTTTTTTTAAAAGTTTTTCTATTTTTTTAAATTAAAAAAAATATTAAACTAATCATTAAGAATTTTGTCTTCCTAAATGAATGAATGATGTGCTGGTGGTACTGCAGATAGGATTTCACTTGGATGAAAAAATATGGTAGGTTTATTTTGGTCCCAGTGGGTGCTGACATTTTAACCCACTTATCTCTGATTTATTCAATCCTTGACAGTCCCAAAAAAGTGATGCATTTTGCCTGAAGGCTCTGTAGGTGAAGCAAGTTGACATGTGCTTTTTCTTTCTGTTAAGGGGGTAATCTTCTCTGCAGTCCAGTGGATGAAGCAGAGGGAAATGGAAAAGGAAAATGTTCATGGTAAGGATTTTTCTTTTTTTCTTTTCCTAAGTTTGTTGAATAAAATAACCCTTAGAATTCACTTTATATAAATGCAGCCTTTAAAGGTCAATGTGTATGTGATCAATAGTAATCCACAGATTGTTAAAAATAAAATTTGTAACATGGTAAAGCTAAAAATAACTTGGGATATTTTGGAATAATTGTTTATTTTAACTTCTATGCTAATAAAAATATTCAGAGCATATATAGATATGACTCTATGTAGCTTAAGATCAGGTGGAAATATATTTTATAATTCCACACTTAGACAAATTCCAATACACCTCACAGATCTCTAAGATAATCAAGTCCAAGCTTTGTTCGAATACCACCATGTCAACAAAACCATACCACGAAGTGCCACATCTACTTGTTTTTTGACAAGTTTGACTTGTTTTGACTTCCAGAGACAGTGACTCCCCCACTTCCCTGGGAAGCCTGTTGCAATACTTAGCCACCCTTTCAGTAAAACATTTTTTCCTAATATCCAACCTGAACCTCCCTTGGCACAACTTGAGGCCATTTTCTCTTGTCCTGTTGCTGCTTGCCTTCCTCACCTTCTTTCACAAAGCCGTAGAGAGTGACAATGTCTTTTATCAGCCTCCTTTCCTCCAGGTTAAACAACTTCAGTTCCCTTGGCCACTCCTTGTCAGATTTATGTTTGAGACCCTTCCCCAGCTCTGCTCCCCTTCTCTGGACATGCTCCAGCCCCTCAGTGCTTTCTTGCAGTGAGGGGCCCAAAGCTGGACACAGCACTCGAGGTGTGGCCTCACCAGTGCTGAGTACAGGGGACAATCCCTGCCCTGGTGCTGCTGGCCACAAGCCAGGTCCTGCTGGTACAGGCCAGGATGCCACTGACCTTCTTGGCCACCTGGGCACACGCTGGCTCAAGTTTAGCTGTCTGCCAACCACCAGCACAGCCTGGACCTTCTCTGCTGGGCAGTTTTCCAGCCACTCTTCCCCGTGTGGGGCTGCTGTGACCCAAGTGTAGGAGCTGTCACTTCACCACCCTCATACAACTGGCCTTGGCCCGCTGATCCAGCCTGCCCAGGCTGGGCTGGAGCCCAGGGCCTGAAGTTTGGTTTTGTGCTGTAGCACAGACAGATCCTAGTCTGAAACAAAGTGTGATGAATATCAGAGAACTACCATTAAAAACTCTGATCCTGTATTTCTGGGCTGTCTGTGAAGCTGAAAGTAGAGGAATCCAAGTGAAAGAAAAGTGGATGGGGTATGGTGTTGTTTAAGTTATTCTGGGAGGAAGGACAGGGTCCCAGCACCTCAGCTAGGAATGCACACAGGAGTTTGCTTTTTTTGTATTTTGAGAAGAACCTTGTGTTCCCAGCTAGCACTTGCAATGCTCTAGGATGCACTTGAAGCTACAACTGAGGAAACTCACCTATACCTGACTGAAGCAATGTACTCCCAGGGAGCACAGAGCTTCCTTCCTGGGCATGAAGCATCGACTGCCTCACTAACTGACCTGGTCTCCAGTCTCTGGAATTCTGGGAAGATGTGTCTTCTTGCCTAATGTCAAGATGTGCAGAATGAGAAATGCAGAATCAGGAAGGTTATTTCTTCTACAACTGGCCATGCTAAGACTCCTGCCCTTTTAGCTGTATAACAGTTCAATTTTGACTGGAAATCAGTTGAGGGTTTTTTCAAAAGTGAAATAAACTTAATCAGATTTCTGCTGTTTCCTTGTCTCATTTTAGTTTAGGGGGTGAAAAACAAGTGAAAACTTAAAGACTTTTTTTCATTTATTCCCCTTTTTCTTGTAGACATTTACAATATAGAAATAGTAATTTGAGAATAAGGCCATTCAAAAGAAAAAAAACATTAATTAATGTTTTATTATAAATAATTTACCTTAAGGATTGTAATTTTCATAGTCATGCAAAGATAAACAGGGGTTTAGAATGACATAATGGGTCACCAACTGCCTGATAGAAACAATCAGTAGCACAAAGAAAGCAGAAATCCTGACTAAGTTTCCACTTCATACTTCTGTCTCCGCATTTATGTATTTCCTTTTCATCTGAGGCTGTCAAACTACTTCAGACCTATTAAAGTTGAACAGCATAATCCATTTTCCAATAGCACAAGGGCAAAATTGGCTGCTGATGTACCCCATTAATTTAGATGCCTAGGGCCTGATCCAAGTCTCCTTCAAGTCAAATGACACACGGCCACTGACTATTAGAAATTGGCTGACACCAGTAGCTGCAAGCAAAACCAAAACAGGAAATTCTGTTCTCTCTGTTCTGCATGTTCAGTGAGCCCTAGTATAGATCCCCCATTTAAGAGACACTTTAGCATATTATTCAATTAGACTTTATTTTTCATTCCATCCCAGAAAGTAATGTGTTATTCTCTCTTGATAAATAAGCAGACTCACATGTCTAGATTGTTTTCCAGAGCTAAATCCCTCTTCCAGTATTTTATCTACATTCCTCTCTGATGCTTCACAACAGTTCAAGTATAATAACTAGCCTAGTACTCTTTCCAGACTTGTATTGACTCTTCAAACAACTAAGAAAATGAAACATGAAATCAGGATTTATGTGGCCTGGATGGCATATGATCAATTTTTTAGATTAAAACAACCCAACAAAAACCCACAGTGTGCCTAATTGTTTCATATTCCCAGTCACACCACTGCTTTGTGGCCCATATTTCTCTGACACTCCAGACTGTCCCAGAGCAAACATACATTATTCATTAGATCCTTTGCTCATTCTCTCACCTGTTCATTGGAACTGAGGTCTTTCTGTGCTCACACAAGAAGACTAGGAGCATAAATAATGCCATTGTCAAATCATTCTTGTTTCTCCTTGAGAATTCATGATAATTCTAGAAAACCTTGAAGACAGTGATCCTCGGTAGCTGACACTGGGAAGGCAGCACTGGGAAGCTGCCATGAAGAGCAGCATGTTCTGTCATCAGCAATTTCTTACTTCCAGAAGCTGAACTTTGGGTGTCTGACTCCATATTTAAAAGAAGTTTCTGTAATTTCCTTATATTAATAAAGAATTTCATACTATTGCGGTTTCACTTTAAAACAAACCGTTGATGACTAAAACTTGTACTCTGCAGGTATTAATGAGCACTGAGGTTTCTTCTCTTTGGAAATTCATGAATAGGAAAGGAAAAAGCAGTTTTCTTAAAAGAAATTATATTTATTAGTAAGGAAAAAACGATGTTGGCTTAGGTGCTTCTACAGCTCCCATTACCATGAAGTTAGAGCAATTTAAAGTCTTTAGTGTTTTCTGTGTAGTAAAAAACTGTCCTTCCCAATTTTTCAGATGGGTGAAAAAAGGCAATGTAGCTACATTTTGTGTCTCTGAGGCATAGAAGAAGCCAACCGACAGCCTCAGGAAAATCTGTGACAGAACAGCTACTTGAATCCAGGTTTTCTAATGGTCTGACCAGTAGACTGTTCTTCCCATCCTGCAGTTGGAAAAGTTATTTTAAAACTGCAAATATATCTTTTGGTGCCTCAGAACAGTTTCCTCTCAGCAACTTCTACCAGCAGCTTGTATTCTGGTGCCTCTCTCCATTATCTTAATTTCTCCCTGTGGCTTTGTGGACACCTCCCTCCACTCCTTTCATTCTACCCTTTCTACTTGGAATCTGGCCCCGTGCTCCCCAGCCTGCTTTTCAGTGTTGGGAAGAGGAAAAGACAGATCATTAGTCCTCAATGGTTTTCTCAGCAGGTAATCCTAGCCAGATAAATTAGTCCATATTTAAAGCCCTAGGTCAGAGGGCTTTACTTTGTGGACAGTAGGAGGGTCTGAGTTTCTGTGCAGTGAAGACAAGCCCTTAGAGAATGCCTCAGCACAGGCAGTGCTTTTGCTGGCAATTAGAGCAAATTTGGTGTAAAATTATAGGTCTCGTGTCTGTGAATGAGTATGCTGAAACAGTTATCTCTCCAACAATTTTGTGGTACAGACATACAATCACAACAAAGCCCTGTGAATCCATGAGGGATTTTCATGGGGAAGCAGGGTTAGAAACATCCAGCCCCTGGCACTCTAATTAGGTATAATTTGCTTTGCTGACTGCTGTCTTTAAAGCCTTCAGTTATCCTTGGTATATGGTAGAACTAGCAGACCATGAGGGTGACAGTGCTTCTGTGATGTGCAACCCTGTCTGGGTTCTGGTGGTGTCATACCAGAGAGGATCATCCTCCCCACACGGGGATGGTCACTTGGGTGTCACCGCTGTGTCCCACTGTGCTGCGGGAGAGGGCTGGAGGTGACACGATGAAAAGGGGAGATCTTTCTCTGTCCTCCTTTCCATCTTCTGTGGTGTGAGGCCTCGATCTCATCTCTGTCCTTCTGAAGTTCTTACTCATGATATTTAATGTCAAAAATCTCTTAGGACACTCGGTGGCATGGCTTGATCAAAGAAGGGTTAAAAGAAGTTAGTAGCATGGCCTGAAAAATCTGTCCAAAAAATCTGGATAAACACCTAGGTCGATTAGACCTCACTAAGCTTTGCCCTGCCAAAGCTGACTGGCTGCAGTTTTTTGGCTGGTCAATTTAAAATCATATCACGTATGGATACACTATACTGCTTTTACAGGAGGGTAACCTTAGTCAGAGTTTAACTCAAGTGTTATGTGTTGTGAATCTCTCCAGATAACTCAGTTTGACCACCAGTATGGAACAACTTTTCATTCAGAGACTTTAGTTTTACATTCTGTATTAAGTTTACTTCATATAGATTACCAGATACTCCAGAGAGAATCAGCTGCCATCACTGTTTAGTTTTGTCTCTGCAGAAATCAAATTAAATAACATATCTAAATCCTTAAAGCAAAGCGGTAGTGTCTGTTCTGGCTCCATTTTCACTTGCACAGCACTTTTTTTTAGGAGAAGAAACCTCTTCATGCTTTCTCAGGAATTCACTAAAGATTAGTTTAGATTCACTAACAAGGGAGCCTGGTGGAAACTCCATAATGTTCCAATTTTCCAGTTCCTCACCACAGATGTATTTTCTACCTATGGCAATTACATGCATCAGGATGGATCATAAAACGGTATTCACTAAATTTAATTTACAGTCTCTTATATGTTTCCAAGTTAACTTTTGATTTTGATGGAAAAAGACATAGCTTTAAAACCATCAAGCACTCTTTAAAAAAAAAAAAATAAAGCCAACTACTTTTTTAAAGCAAATTTATCTTCTAACTGTGAAATATGAATTGAATCTTTGTGGAGTCAGCAATGCCAGGATTTCAGTGGTGCACTGAACTTAAGACATTATTTTTTCACCTCATGAAAATGAGTTTAGTCAGGTCTCATCCTAGACTTGTGCATAATAACCAGAGACAGTTCACCAGAGATACTCAGATACGGTAGCTTCAGAAGAGGATTACTGTGCCTTCACACTAAATCAGTTTTTATCGGATCATGTATGTAAAGAAACCCAAGATTTCTTGGCTGATATGAAATGGAAACTCTCTCAGAACACAATCATACTGTACTGGACCCCATCATCTGCTTGTCCATGGGCACACTCTTCCCTGGGCCTCCTGAAAAATGTTTCTTGCAGTGTCTTTTTAAGATACACAGATATCTAATATTAATAAATTATAGTCTGGGAACTTATTTACCTTAATTCTTACATGCGGCTTCTGGATTTTTTTCTTTTTTAATTTTTTATTTTTTATTAATCCATGGATGAAAGGGTGGACCTCTGTCAAATTTGTCACTGTAGAGCATCCTGAATAGTGGTAAAAAATTTATTGTCCATATGTAAAAATCAATGTTTGGAATGCATGAATACACTTTAATTGGTTTTCAAGTGATCAGCATGGAAGACTGATGGGCTTTTACACATACCCTGACAAAAAAGTGTGTTTAGAGATTTCAGCAGCACCTGGAAAGAGCAGCAGCAAGTGCCCAGCCAGCTCTGGAGCCAAAAAGCAAATTTTCTGTGCAGCAGAGTCTAAAAATCTTTGGTTTAGATACCGCTGGTGATCTCTGCCAAAACCAAGCCAGGCAATAGCAGATTTTGCACCCCAGAATGCACAGTAATCTGCCTTATTTTGGCAAATAAGTGGATTAGCATTTTGTTCAGCAGAGGGTAGAAATAAGTGAATTCAGTGGGAGCATAAAGTCTCTGTTACCTGTGATACTTGCCTTCTGCCTTTATAGACAGTCACCTACCACATTCATATTCTATGGCCAATAAAATATTCTCAATTAAATAACATTAGCCAAGACAAAGGCAGTCTATGGCATCAGACATAAATTTATTTCTTAGATAGTTAGAAAAGCCGTAGGGTGCAATATGAAAGGGACCAAAAATGCCTTAAGATGTTGGCTGTTGCTGCTGTGAGGCAGAAAGCAGATTCTTTAGGTGCCTGCCTTTGATGTAAAACTGATCTGTGCTTTTTCCAAACCATTTGGAAAGATAAAAGAAATGGTAGCTATTTCACTTTCTAAAAAATATGGAAATCGAATTAATGTTTTTTCAATGATGTTTTCAATAATGTTTTTTAAATTTTGATTTTGGAAGGAAAGAATATGTTTGAAAACACGATGTACCTATTTGTGTTAGATCTTCTGTGGGTTTATATCTGTGCCAGTCCACAGAGTTCAGTTGAGTGGCACAGACTTTGTAAGAACCAGCTCTTCAATTTTAAACCAGCAGTAAAAACCTGCCTGCTCTCTAAATTTATAAATTATTGACACAGAATCAGTGAGACTGCAACAGCTAATTGGCCCCTGTGGTCAATTCTCAATGGTCCTGAGAAGTTCGTTGGTTTCAGATAAAGGTTTTTTGCTGAGCTGTAGGCTGAAATATTCCCAGAGTTTGAACAAGTTCATGTTCTTTGCTTGCTTTTTAAATAACAAATATCAATGCCAAGTCTTGGGCAGGAACAATGAGGTCGAGATATGTCCTTGGTAAGGAAAAATGTGAGATTTAGAATTGGCCTCTAACATGGATTCAGTCTTGAAACACTGTATCTTAGAAAGCGGAAGTGAAATTTCAACTTCTTATAACATTTGTGGTTGTAGATCTAGGAACTGATCTATGAAGTTAAGAGCATACATCTTTAGAATTATCCAACTGCGTGTTTTGTGTCAGTTGTTATATTATTTCTGTATCAAGTACTAATATCACTCTCTTATGGTTCTTGAACAATTTACGATGATCTCTATTTTAAATTCAGGAATAAAGTTTCTTTGCCATCAAAATTTTAAGTTTCGTCTGAGGGACATTTCAGAAAAAAACAATTCAAATTGGTCAAATATTTCCTCACATAAAACAACTTAAAAATAAAATGATGAACTGAGTCTTTCAGTTGTAAAATGGAGATGTTAAATTTTGCTTTCTGTTACCAAGGAAACCTATAAGTTATATATAGGTGTGCTGTTTCCAAAAAATGAGCTAGTCATCCCAATTCTGTGTTGTGTATGTGGAAAGAATTAAACATTTCTAAATGGGATCCACAAAGCTGATGCACTAAAAGGTAGTGATTCTAAGTACAGAGAAAAGTGCAAAAGCTTGCAGCCAGCACCCCGGAAAGGGTCAGAGTTTTATTACTGGACCACCTTCACCCTCTTGGGAGTCAAGTAAATGAGTTACCTCTAAGAGTCGCCTTTAGCATCTTAATCTAAGCTCCTCATTTTTAAAGTTGAAGATTGTTAGAGACCATCTTCCACTAAAGGCACAGATTGCTGCAGAAAGACTGCTTACAGGCAAGAACTATGATTTCTATAATATTAATAATAACTACTTAATAACTTTCCTAGAAGTGACTCTATAGTTCTTCAAATTGAAAACATAAGTCTAAGATGACTGCAATACTGTCATTCACAAAATTAAAAATCTGTTTCAAAGAATGAAGAAACGTATATTCATGCACCAGGAAAATTTTGCTCAATTCACGAAGTCTATCCTCCTTATTAGAAGTTATGAGCAGTTATAAATATTTCAGAAGCCAAATAGTATACATTCTCAGAAGACCCTAGTCAACCAATTCCGTATTTACTCTTTATAATCTTTCTCTGACATCAGTGGGACTATGCACAGATGTAAGCAGATACACTAGTGAATGCATTGGCATGGTAGAGACTTAAAATAAATGAGGATTATAATGGCTGCTTTGCAGAGAGGAGAAGCAAAATAATGAAAATAAGAATTAATATATGGCTTTATTATTAAAAAATAATGAAATTATTAAGCAAAATCCCCTATTTTATCAAATTTAACAAGATTTTTGTAGTGTATATGTTATTTTTCAAGGCTAAAATTTTGATAATATGGACATTCCCGGACATTTTCTATCATTATGCAGTATGTTGTCCATGGAATGTCGGGTAGTCTCTTCTGTAAGGACGTGCTTCTCCAGTAGCTTGGCAGAATCAGAGGCACCTCTCTGTTCCTGAAAGGTTGTTCTTCCATCTGACCCATATTGTACCAACACTTCCACAGGAATGCCGGGTCTCAAGGCCCACCAGTAAGCAGGGAACTCAAGGAGAAGCTGCATCTGGTGGTTTCATTGACATCATGATTTGCAATGAGTCAAAACAACAAATGTTCTTACATATTAACATTATGGAAACTGGGTTTTCTTTTTATTTTGGACCTAGCAGATGAGATATGAAGCCAATATCATGAACATTTTTAATATATTAATGTTTAAGGTATTAAACAATGAACCAACTCTTTTAAGCAATGAGCTATTAGCTTCTCGTTTCCTGACCACGTGCCAAATTGGGTTAAATACATTCTGCCAACCTAAATCCCTCTGGCAGTTTCAGGTGCTCTAGTTACGATTGTTACTCTTTGCTTCTTCTTCTGGGGCCGGAGCCTACCACTGAATGTGCCTGTTTCCACTGACTTGTGTCCAAGGGCAGATTTTGGCTGCTGGAAATGGTTGTGTACTGTAGTGCTACTGGCCCTGAACTGATTTCTTCCATCCAAAGGGTAGCTGCATTCCACTGAAATGATGATCCTTTTATTCATACAGGGTGTTTGGAAAAGGAATAAGGAAGAGGAATAGAGAGCAAAGAATAATAGAGGTTTGAATTATGAAGCCTGCAGAGAACATTTGACTGTAATAGGGTCCTACTGACCTTTCTAAAATTGACAGGCTGTGGTGCTTTTACAAACTGCTGACATTTGCAGTCTTCAGAATTTGGACAGTCATAACCCACAATTACGGGCATACTAAGGACCTCCTTAAGAAGACAAATTCTTGATGAGACACAGATGTTTGTCAAGACCATACCCATGTCAAAAAAAAAAAAAATCCAAGCAACTGAATTTGTATTTTTCATGGCATCTTTAGGGTTTTTGGCATTTCTAATTAAAGTACTGTGAGGCTACAGACAGCACAAATGAGACAGTAAGCTTATTAATCTTGCATAGCATGCTTATAACATATTTTGCTGTTTCCCTTCTAATATGTGTTCTCTCATATGTTTTTTAAAATGGTAGAAGGTAGGGCAAATTTCACATTAGGTTGTGTATATTTTAATGAAACTGAGGGCCTGACTTTCCTCTCACAGCTGTAGAGAGTTAGGAATCCTAAAACAACACAAAGTTTTGTACTATAAACCCAGACTGAGCATAGATGGGCTTGATGAGATATAAAAACAAATAAAAGGTGAGAATGTACTAATTTGTTCCTAGGAAGCTGGCTGAGGGAAGGGGGTAGGATAGCAGGAGGTGGTGGGTGTAGGTGCAGGGAACGTGAGTGCTGTAGCACCGTCTGTTCACGCTGCTCTCGCTCCATTAGCTGGGTGTTTCTCTTGCAGACCTCTGAGCATCTGGCTGCACTGCTGGGGCTGCAGCCTCCCCTCATTTGGAGGGAAAAGTGTCAGCTCTGTCTTGGAACCTTTTTGCTCTCTTTCTTCGTACGTCCCTTGCTCCCATCTCTGGCCTCAAACTCTGCCCATGAGCTAAAACACATGAACAATTCTCGCAAAAGGTGTGCCTGCTAAGGAGAGTGGATTGGACAACAGCAAATAGAAGTGTGGCCTGTGCTTTGTTCTTATTAAAACCATATGGGGATTAATCCATGACCTGACGTAATGGTCCATCTTCTGTTTGCAATTGACCCTGCTAATAGATGTCACAGCAACACCAGAGTAACTCTCATGGGCTGAGACTTCAGTGTGCTGGATGCTGCACAGCCAAACAGCAGAGCTGTTCCTTGTCTCAGAGAGCTTACACAAGCATGATATGCTGCTTGGAATCCATTATTTTCTTTTTCCTTGTATACTCCAAATATTTGGGTTTTTTTAATAGTAATAACAACAACAACACCACCAACAATATACATCTTTAAGAAGTTTAAATCTTTGCAGCATTCAAAAAATCTGGTTGTTTCCTACTGTAGAAATACACAATTTGTGGAGATTAAGACACCTTTGTTTCTTTTAAACCTTCACTATTTCCTTAGCAATGGCACTCAGCTTGTCTCCTGATCTCCATGCAGTTTCCTGTGAAGAGTATATATTACCATAACCTTTGAAATGTGGTGGAAACCAGGAGTTTATTTCCAGACCCGGATCCAAAGTAAAGTTCTATTTGGGAGCTAAAAAATGTTTCAGTGTTGAAACATTTCTTTGATAGCTAGGAAAAGCTTTTCCATACTTTTGTGATTTAAAAATACCTGCTTGTCTCCAATTTGGCCATTCTATAAACAGCATTGCCTCTTAGTGACATCTGCTGGAAGAGATAGCATTGAAACATTTCAGGTTTTCTCCACGCTTGCTACCTGCCAGCATTCAGCTCCTAAGGGAAAAAAACAACTCACACTGTATTTCAGAGCAGTACTTGGCCAGTTCTGCTTTGAACTTTTCCTTATCCCACAGGACAACTGTTCTTCACCCACTTCTTGTCCTGACATAAAGGGAATGACCCATATGCCAATGGGACAAGGATCCAGAAAGTTATAAAAGCTCCATTGTAAGGCTAAATCCTTAACAGGGATTAGAGCAGTTTGCACGAAGGAAAAGAGAGGAAGTGCATTAGAGCAGGAAGTCATTAAAATAATGAATCACTTGGCAGAATCCAGTTTTTCTATAGGGTTTATACATTTTTTTGCAAGCAGATTTACATTTTCAAGATTGTCAATTTAAGCTGCATCCTCCACGTAGCTTTTCTTCGACTACTCCTTGCCAAGAAAACCAGCTGGAGGGGTTTAGTAATGAACTAAGACAGGAATATTTTCTCCTTTTTCTTCATGTCACTGTTATGGTGTGCATCTCTTTACTACTTAATATTGGCTCTTACTGTAGCTGTAACTCTATCATTTCACATTTTGATATATCTTGTGCTTATTGTAGACTAGAATATGCATATTACTATATAAAGCTAGAGACTGAATTGTTTCATAAGTATATCTCGACATACGTGACTAAGATTGTGAAGTCAAAAATAGAACATGAAGTTTATTTCAAACTTTATGATTGGTCTATATTTTCATGGAAACAGCACAATAGACTCATCTCTGTGTAAATCAGTGAGAAGATATAGAGTTTTACTAGAGGAAGTCAGGAATTTAATCTCCAAAAATAACAAGTCATCATATTATTTGTTTTTTTTCCTCCACTTTGTCAGGTTTTTTTTAGGACAAATACCAGTTTAGAGCAGATACCTAGATCTCTAACTCTTTGCTGGCTAATGTTAGGTGAGGTAAGTAACCCCTCAATGACTACAAGAGCTAACAGCTTATAGCACTTATACAAATTTTCAGGAAAGGCAGTATTTGCAAGTGGAAGAACTATCTTTTTACTAGATAATTTTCTATATCTGGGAAAAATGAATCAACTTTTGAATATGCAGTCTTTCCTCAAGTCTGAAGTACATACAAGTCCTCAGACTGATCTGTATCTCTTTGCATTTGCTTCCTAGAGCATCTCTTGCTCTTTATATATGGATTCTAAACTTGAAACTCATCAGCTTTTGGAAGTGAAAGCCAACATTTGCAACCTTGTGCTTGTTGTCACCTCACCTGGAAAGATGCATTCCGTGGTTTTTTATGCTCTAATTTTTCTTAACATCTGCAGTTCTGATCTGAAAAAGTCAGAGTTTGTTCACAAATAAAACTTTTTTTATGAGTAAGTAGTCAAATCTATCAGTGATGCAATCCTCTGGACTGTACTGGCATTGTGTTAAGTTGATTATATCCCAGGAAATTTGTCTGGAAATTGACAAAGTAAAACATGTCACCATCTCACTTGGACAATTTGCACTGTGATTATAGGATAA
Source organism: Daphoenositta chrysoptera (assembly GCA_013397915.1). Lineage (NCBI taxonomy): Eukaryota > Metazoa > Chordata > Aves > Passeriformes > Daphoenositta > Daphoenositta chrysoptera. The sequence continues at coordinate 57,645 of VZRO01000695.1, read as the reverse complement.
TTAACCCCCAGCAGAGGAAACAATTGCTGTAGGAAAAGGAATTGGATTTCAGTTATATACACATCATAACAAATGAAAAGTGCAACTAAACAGATGCATTTTTTGTGACAATATAATTTGAACTCTTTTATATAGTTTCCTGACCCTTACTCAGTCCAAAACCAAATTCCCTCTCACCAATTTCCAGTGTTCAACTGTTACTGAGCTCTCCTATTGTCAAAGCTTTATGCTGTTGTGCTTTGTGGGGCTGCTTTGCCCTGAGATAGCCAAGGCTGAAATAAGACCCCCAGGATTTTCTTCTTGGTTGGTGGGGAGAAAAATAAATACCTGCAGAGTGTGAGACAGTCCATTGCAATGCAGGCAAAGTGCAAGCAGTGAAGTGACACACCTCTGCATGTGCCCAGGCTAAGGGAATTAAATTTAGACACTTAAAATGAGGTGAGGGAAACTTCCCAGTGCTCTCTCCTAGTAGCTGGCCCTTTCAGTATCAAATAGACAGTAGACTCACAGTCATTTTGCTGCAGATTCCAGTTCGTGAATGCCATGTATTTTTACCCCAGGGCATGGCTATACTGTAATTAAGTGATTTAAACAGTGGGTGTTTTAGTTGCCAAATATATACCCCGGATCTCAAGAAAACTTTTTTTAGCTTATGCTGAAGTCCACTTGCTACATTTTTGTTTCTCTCAGTATCAAAGCTCCTGAGGTCTCAGTGACATCTGACTGCAGTGCAGATGTATCTAAAGGCAATGCTCTGTATCACTAAATGCCTGCTTGGTGCATCAGCAGCAGGTCTGCTGTAAGCCCCTTCATGGGAGACTTGCCCAAGTCTTTTTTGCAGCTATTGTAATCTGAAAAGATCAGAATATTCAGAAGTTACTGTAAAAGAAGCCTAAATGATGGTATTACCTTTTATTACTTTTCATTATAGATATTTTAATGTAAATCTTAGGCAATCTCTTTTCATTTTCTCTTCACGAGCCATTGGTCACTCAGGTAATATTTTATACTGGTTTATTTTTGTTACTGAAAGTGACTATTAAGCACAAAGTACGTATGCTATGCATTCAAATAATATACAGTGCATATTTTTTCTCTACAATATTGGAATTAACTTACAATTATTTCCTTGGAAAATGTCTGCTTTTAACTCCTTCCATGCTCCCCTCTCAGGATTTTTTTTCTGTCACTTTATAATGAAATATAAAAATATTAGTTACTTTTACTCTTTCAAAAATTGATGTAAAACTTATTGACAATTTCTCATCTTACTGATTAACTCCCTGTAGAATTACTGACATGTTTTACATTGACTGCAGTGCTGTGCTGATTACACTAAATGCCTTGTACTTCTTTAATCACAGCTGAATTAGTTTATCAAACAGGAGGTCCAGAAAACAGCCACTAGCATGGTCTTTTTTTCACAACTGAAGAGTGTCCCATATTTTCATGTTCAAGCTTTCCCCAGTCTTCAGTTTGGACACAGCTTCTCTAGAGGAAATAAGCAACTTGGCATCCTTGGTAGAAAGCCATGAAAGTCCATTTTGTGCGGGTGACAGAGAGGTTCTAGAAGGATGTAATTCTCAAAGTATCCTCTGGCACAGTGAGCAGGACATTAAAATCGGAATGAATCTCTCTTTTTCAGAAGAAGTATTTAAGTATTTCTGTATTTCTCTTTTTTTTTTTTCCTGAGCTTTTGAAATATTAAAACATGTCTTTTGTAGTATTTAAAATACTTGCACTTCCTTTGAGACCTAGCTTTCTTCTTTTACATCCTCGCTATCAAGGCAAATGCTGAAGATCTCCTTGAATATCATTATTGTAATTATTAGAGTTTCAAGAAAATGCCTCGTAATTCATGTCAGGAAAGGTGTGGCTCTGTTTCTATTCAAATTCAGGTAATATTTCCAATTCATTTAATAAAAGGAGGATCAAACTTTACTGTTATGTTAACTTTGTGGAGTCTGAAGAGCACTTGCTATTTTCTAAACTATTTTCAAAAGCTCCCAGAGCAGTTCAGTTGCAACACCGGAACAACAACAACAAAATTTGCAGATTATGTTATAAAAGGTATACTTTACTACAGATGATTTTGTTCGATTAACATCCTTTTCTCTCACCAATATAATTTAGAGTTCCTTATGAATCAGGAAAGAAAAGTGATAAGGCACGTCCACATTTTCATTTGCTTGGGTTGTCATGTTTTGGATGAGAGCCAAAGCTCAGAAGTGGGGAAAAATACCTGGCTGGCATTTTACTAAACAATATAACCTCCTCTTTCAACTTCAAAAGAACTACAGGATTTTGTTTCCTTTGTTTTTCTTAATATCTCCTATTAAAGGGGACAATATCAAAGACAGGAAATCTGACTTTCTACAGGATTAAATGATTTTTGGTTCTCCATTTCCTTCAGATACATGCAGAAGCTTTCTCAATTACTGTCTCCTGGCAAACCTGTTTTTCCACTTTTCTCTTTGCATTGTAATCCAGCAGGTGTGTTGTTTTCTCAGGCTGACCAAAACCTGCTGTTGCCTTTTGTTTCACTAATTTTAAAACTACCTTTATGAAATTAGTGCTGATGAGGCATACACAGGATGCACTAGTAATTATATGAAAATTAGTTGCAATAAATGAGTAATAGGGTTTAATGTTTTGTATTCCAAAAAAAAAAAAAAAAAAAAA
>VZRO01000695.1:9055-54926 GCA_013397915.1 Daphoenositta chrysoptera | reverse complement strand
CAAAACAAACCAAAAAAGAAACATGTTATAAATATTGAAAAGAAGATTTGATATAATCAAGTTACAGATTGCCAGTAAACAAATTTTGTCATGCACCATCTGAATGTTCAAGAGAGAAAATTAAGATGTACACTATACAAATATTTAGACATGCTTGCAGTCCTTAAAAGTGTCCTGTACTTTACAATTTCCACACAGTTCTTAACAATGTAAGGATTATGTATTTATATAAGAGAGATCCTTATGTAATATCTGGGATAGGAATCAGTGTCTGAAGAAAGTACATTGGTTGACTCATCTTCCCAAACTGAGAAAACATGCTCTCAGTTAACTGGCAGATATAAAACCAGATTAAAAACCAGATTTCACAAGGATTTGTTCTGCACACTTTCATCCTTCCTTTCACCAGTCCAGATCTGAAAGAAAAACTGAAGTAAAGACCATTTTTAGCACTAAGGACAAGGAACAACTTTCATTTTGCTACTGGTAATTCGACAGTTGTTCTGCTTGATGTGTTTCAGGTTTTGCATAGGGCAGAGAAAAGGGAATACTGACAGGGAGAGATACCTGAGTAATCATCAAATCTATGGAGCTTTCCAGACTAGACCATAAAGCAGAATATTTTCTTCATTTTGGTCTGACATTCTATTGTCAAGAAGGGAGCAGATGACTGTTCTCCATCACTCTGGGCCAATGTCATCTCTCTGGTCAATCCCCTCAAACCAGTAGCTCTTTATTAATGCAGATGAATTTAACTCACTCTTGTCTGTCTGCAGCCAGTAAAGTTTATTTTAGAAGCTATTGTTGCCAAGTCTCAGCATTTTCTTAAATTCATAGTTTTAACCAGTGTCACCATAAGCAATAAGAGTTGTGATAAAATATTTTAAAATACATGGTTGTCAGAATTAACATAAAAGCCAAGCCCCATATAACTGAAAATTGTAATGGTTGTCTTTCTCATCCAGCAACATATTACAGACACTAAGCAAACTGTTATGTCATTTTATAAAATGTCACTATGTAAATGGATGCTTAAAGAGGAAAATTCTAAACCAGGTAATTTTACAAGGCCATTACAAAAGAAAAAAATAGGTATTTTAATCCATTTATCTTATCACGATGCTAGGTGATCAGAATACTCTTAAATAAGGCTACAAATTGCACAGTTTATCCTTCTTCCTTTGGAAAATAAATACATTTCTCATGTTTTCATAAAGCATGGGAATCCCTTATATGCACCTTGAGTCATGGTACTTGAGTTGTTTGGTACAAGTTGTTTGTAGCTTGCTTTCCATAAGTCCAGTGTAGATCTGCCACTGAGAAAAGGGAGTGAAGCATGAAATAGCTGTGGGAGAGAGGCAGCAAAACAGATGCTAATAAACAGCAGATTATCTAACGTGTATTCCCAGCATTGGCTTCCTTATATGAAGATCTGCTTCCCTGGATTCTTCACCTTCTTCTCTTTCAGAATGTCACCATAGTAGAAAGCTTTTGTGTATTTATTCTGTATTTAGTTATGAAATGCTTTAAGCAATTCCAGCTGCTCCCAGGATTATTTCAACCATGCACACTATTCTTTGTCAGCTGATTCAAGGTCTGGTTATCATTACAGAGTGCAAGCAATGTACAGATATGTTACACAGAAAACGATTCAAGAATAAAAGATACAAACAGGGAGAAAATGAATAGTCCTTACAATTGAACGAATGCATTTTTTCTACATGCAGAACTAGGACTAAACACCACAAAAATTGACAAATACTTGTTACTTTGTAATAGTAGTACTTGTTACTTTGTAATGGTAGTTTTTTCCACAAATTTCTGTGAACAAACCAGCATCCCTGAAGCTGAAATTTCCCATGTAATTGGGATCCACAGGTTACTCATCTTGCATTTTCCAGAGGAAAAAAAAAAGCTATAAAAAGTTAATTAAAACATATAATCTCAGTCATGGTAACAAGGAAATTGCCAGCAGATTTCAAATTCTTTGTTCATTAAAGTCAAAATGAATAATATTGAAAGATCTCACAATGGAAAGGGGGCATTCAATAAATATTACAAAACCCCGGACACTTCCTCTGTTTAGATGCCTGCAAACAATGAGAAATTTTTCAAACAACAACAAAACCAACAAAAATTCCTGAAGTTGTGCTAATTCACACCTTAATAATTTATATGCATAATGTTCAATTGATTGTGCTTACTTTTTGTGTGAGTTTTGGTAAGGCAGAGTCATCTGATTTGCTGTCTTGTAAAGACTTCTGCTCTATATTGTGCACTTAATGTTGAGGTGGTTCTGACAGTGGGGTTTTTAATTCACATATTTGCCCATAGTCATTGCAGTATTTTCCCATTCTGATTTGAAGAAATACAAAGAAAAAGTGTTTTTTCTCAAACATCATTATTGATTTCTACCTTCAATACTTCATGATTTGCTTATGGTGTAAAAGAACATTTATATTTTCTTACAGATCAAAAGTATTATTGTGGAGGTAAAATAATTTCAGACAGAAGGTCATTTTCCTGAAGGGAAACTTAATTTTTAATTAGAGAAATAATTTTGAGCTGAATTGTGGCCTAAAATCTGTTTTCTAATATTTTGTCAAAGGAACACTGCATTGCATTGAAGTTAGACATGATAGTGGAAGAGGTGTTCATCTCAGCCTGGTTAATTATCACTTTCTTTTATTCTTCCTGCCTTCAGTGTGTGAGTGTTTGGCATGAGAAAACTCCATGTAATCCTGTGGAGACTTAAGGTTTTATTTCAGATTATAATCTGAACTACATGTGATCAAATACATGATTCATAGGATGCAGTCAGAGGTTTTGGGAGGTTTCCATGTGCTTTATTTTGTCCTACTGATATTTTTCCTAGGTACATGTAAATACAGGAATTTCTGTATAGGATCTTCCTCCATCATTCCTAAACCTTATCTAAATAAACTCCCTATATCATGTGCTTCTGAGCAAGGTGACATGACTTCACAGGAGCAGCAAATTATCTCTTCCCCCTCAGATCTTAATTTCTAATAGTTACATCTGGGAAATGCAAAGATAAATGCTACTTTTATTGCTTTTGGGGGCAGTAATAAAACCCCAAGATACTGTTCATATTCCTGTACATTTGTTTTCTCAGCCTATTTAAATGCACTTAAATATCTGAACTACAAATTTCCCGTAAAAGAAAGTCTGTATTTTTATCTCTTTCCTAAGGAAAGCAAAACTAATATTTAGTTTCTGAGAACAGAATTTTTCTTTAATTTTTATTTGTCTTTTGTTATTCTGCTTATTTTTTAGCAGTCTGAGATGGGATAACTAGTGTGAACATGGTATATTAGCTGAAGATACACGTCTGATATCAATAGAATTATATTTTTGTTTATTCTCTGCTCCATTCCTTATATAACTTAATGTTTTGACAACTCAACAATTCACACCAAACAGAGGGTAACAGGATTCAAACAAAATCAATTAACACTTCAAATTTTTCCCATACTCCATCTGTTCCTGTAGTACAGGTACAAAAGCTGATATTATGATAAGACTAAATTTAAATTTTATTTACTTCTATACAGTGGGAACCAGTAGTTTGCCTGAACACTTCTGCAGTAGAAAAAATTGTGATTTGTTCAGGCCTAAATATGAGTCTTGCTTAAGTCAGTAAGGCAGCCAAGATCAAGCCAATCACACTGAAATTTCAGTAAATTTCCATTCCTTTTGGGAACCAGTGTATGGGTGACTATGTTCCCTAGCAGACATAGTTTGTGTCTTAGAATAGTTGAAAGAAAAGCAGAATCACCTGATTATGCTGGCTGCTGCTGAAGACAGAAGATTATCTTTCTTCAATATATTAGTAAAAGTTAACCTGCTTTTTAAAGCATCTCTGGACTTTCATCTACTGATTTTAAAACCTGACATGTCAGAATGATCAACACTAAAGATTAATAGTAGGATTTCTTCCTTCCTCACTTTCCAAACCTCATGAATTCAATATGTATTTAAAAGATCAGGAAATATTCTGTATAATTTATATAAAGTATTAACCCCAGGAACTGGACATACAAAGCTTGCAGTTTTAAGAAATGTCTTTGGAAGCCAAACTAACGTCCATAAAATGTCAAATGGGATTTTCTTGCTTCTAAGAAGGGGGTTGCAATCCATAAAGAGTAGTCTTCTATGTGAACAAAATAAATGTAGCTGCAAGTACCAAAAGTATTATTTTTGTTTCTTACTGTTACTATTGCGACTGGTTACTTGTGTCTATCTATCTTTGATATTGATAAAATTATAACAAAGTGCTGTCTGCACTTGGATAGATTTTCACCCTGGAACAGTTATTTATCACCTGCTAAGCTATTCATTATGTGCCTGTCAGGTAAGAGATACAGAGTAACTTAAGTATTTACAAAAATTCCTTAATTTTAAATTAATCTTAGACTTGGTAGAGCAGAGGTTTCTTTCATGAGGTTAGGCAGTGGTCTTATCCTGGTATCTCTCCAAGGTTTAAGGATAAAAAGAGCCTGTGATGTGGCACCACTTAAGTCAATAGAAATTCTTATTGATTTTGAGGGGCTGGGTCTACTTGGTTTTCTGGGTTCACATTTTCTAGAACTAGTTGAGGAAGCTGATCCATTATGCAGTCTTTTCTGTTTCCCTTATCTTCCCATATCTTTTCCCCTCTCCTTTATCACAGCCTGATTTATGTTCTCATCATAAGACATCATGGTGTTAATTTTTTTCCACTCCCTCTTTGAACTGCCCTTTGTTCAGAGGCAGTAGTGCTAGTTGTGATTTTACTGAAGTTTATCTAAACCCACTTGACTGATGAGAATTATTGAAGAACACCCACCAGTGTTTCTGTTGATGGATAGGGAGAAAAGGCTGGGGATAGAACTCAACTCTCCTGCAGTTCACTGAACCTCAGCGGCAGGAATTTCACCTCATAAGCAGAAGGACATTCAGAGGTATTCCAAGGAAAAGAGAATGGCCTGGCAAAGATAAGACCTACCTAGTATAATGTGTAGTTTGGTGAGGTAGGTTAACTTTGGTTTTGAGGAAAAATAATTTTTGTCCAACACCATCATCAATGAGTGTGATTTGACACAATGAACACAATCGATTCAAATAATTATTATTATTTGGCTAATATACCGAAAAGGGATTTTCTCTTCTGCATTGTTTGTTCTGACATTTAAAGGGAGCGCAACTTCATCTAACTTTACCCACATAAAAGTACAGCATCTATCGATCCAAATCCCTCAGCAGACGGATCTAATGAGAAAAAAAAAGAAAAAAAAATCCTTTTTACCATAAGGATCTGATGAATGATTCTGCATTGTCCTAAGGAAGCTTAGGAAGCTGTCTTAGACTGCATGACTAGAATCTTTAGCAGACCCAAATTAGATGAGCACTTCAGCTTAGATGGATCTGTATCAGAACATAATCTTCTGCCTAGAAAGGTACAAACCTCTCCACTGAGATATTTTTGGGGCTTTGGTGTGTCAGTATTGTGGACAAGTAAAGAAGTCACCCTCACAAGTGAGGAAGGCTTCCCAGTCACCTCCCCAGACTCTGCAGTTCACCTTGAGGGCTGCAGCTGCTGCCAGTGGCTCTTGCTCCCATACAGCTCATGACTGTCAACATCTGTAGAGCAGGACATAACTACAGAACCCTGCAACCATCGTTTATTTCACTTCCAATTTGAAAATAAACAGCAAATTATTTGACATTCCCATGACAAGAACTTTTAATTTTTTATATTTTTCATTCTTTAAGAACTTTCACTTCAATTTTTTTTCCCAAATACTATAAGCCTGAAAAACATGTCAGTCTAACATTTTAGTTTTTTCTTTTTTCACTCTGGTTCAGAATAAAATTTATTCTAAATCTGCAAGTCTTTCTGTGGAGTGGAAATTTCAATGTCCACATATTTCTGGAGTTTTCTGAACTATGCAAGCCTTTGACAGTACTTTGCCTCTGCCATGCAGACAATTAAAAATAAGCAGTCTTCAAAGAACTGTGATTTACAGTTTAATCCATATTTTACTCCTATAAAACCACAGCGAATCAGAAATACACTTTGTGAAACAAATGAAGCTACAGACATTTACTGTTTTTATAGCCCAGAGAAGAATCACACAGAAATTAAAAAATCCTTTCTGTTTTAAATTATACTCAGAGCTTCGAAGGAGAGGTAGCTTTTTTTACATTTATTCATCTTATTTTAAGCTGCCAGAAATGAGAAGGGACAAAAGCTGCAATTAAACTCTACTGTTCCATAAACTAAAAGAAAATTAAAAAATAAAAAATTTGTACAGCTGTTTTCACAGTCTGCTTCAGCTCCTTGCAAGAGTTATTTACACTCTTGTGTTCACAACTATATTAAATCCTCAAAATAACTATGTTGACTGCCTACTTTAATTCTTGTCATCAAAATTACTTAAAAGCCATTCTGGTAGTATAAACAATTCTTCAAGGAATTTACATATTCCCCAGTTTGAAGAAATCCCTTTAGCAACACAGAACACAAGACGTCAACACTTTTCAATCACATGCTAATTAAACTGAACTATACGTTTGCAGAGTAAATGTGAACAGCACGCATAAACAACAGCAGCCTCCACTGCCATTATCTTTCAGAGTGTGGCTACATTTTAGTTCTAGTCTCTGATTTAGTCCATGATAATTTAAAAGGGACACTTCTAAACAGCCACCATTTTTTATGGAAATCCATGAACAATATTTTGCTTTGAAAATATTTCTGTGTATAGCCCATTTTATTTTTCTTCATAAACATTGTTTTACTTAAATACAAGGCCCTTTCTTTGTAATAAGTGCATATATAAGCATTGGTATTTCTTTAACTCAAGTCATAATCTTCTGTTTGTGTTTGAAAAAGACCCTTTTAATTATCAGGTCTCTAACAGGCTCCTCTTTCATCCTTCTATGTCTCTCTAACTTCCTTTTCTGTAAAAGGTGTAATTCTATGCTGTGTAAGAACTGTTTATTCCAATAAAGAGCTGATTTACTTGTTCCTGGGACCTGATTGTGTTGACATTAAAGTTCCTGTTATCCTACTTTAATTATATAAATTTACAGAAAGTAAAGTTAGACGAGGTTTAAAGGAAGCTTAATTTGAGATCCTGTTGAGTTACAAGCTTTGCCTTGGCTTCACATCCGTGAATAAAGACAATCATTTAGTAAGATTTCCTCCTGGTCACATTCAATTTATTTATCTTTATATGGAATTTTGTTTGGGTTTGGGTTTTTGTTGTTGTTGTTTTGGAGGGGTTTTTTTGTTTGTTTTGTTTTGTTTTGTTTTTAATGGGCAGCCAACTTTGGCAGCTTGGCTTGTATTTTTGCTTGTGGAAAAAAGCCAGGTCACTGGCTTGTCTAAATTTTGATTTATCTGCAGGCCTGCCCAGATCTACTTAGAAATGCCCATGTGCACTACACTTCAGGGGATAAAAAAAAAAAAAAAAAAGGAAAAAAGATTTAAAGCTTTTCATTTACAAATTGGCAATGTATCCATAATCATGTTGTTGCTGCCTCCTTTTTCATTTACTCTTGTCCCTTGTGGAGCTCTGGCCGTGTGTGGAAAAAGTCTTCTATTGCACAATAAGCAATTGCTGACAAATGTTTGCTCTATGTTTATTTACCTAGAGAGGTCATTAATTTTCTCAATAAAGAAAAATCAATAAATAGGATAAAAGTTCATAGCCAAAGTCCTCTACTGGGCTATAGGAACCCTGGAAAAGAAAAGGAGAAAATTTCTGCAAACACTGTCCTCTTCTTTAAAGGCCATAAAGTACTGGCGCAGTTTAATTGTGTGAAGAAATGGAACCTTGTACTCAACAAAAGCAATAAATAAAAAGTATGAGCTTTTATGCTTGATAGCCTATGTGTAATAATGAATATGGAATACATAACTACCAGAGTAAAGGCACAGGTCTGAATTTTAGAAGGTGAAATACATCAAGGTTTTTAAAACTTCTGGAAATTGTCAGCAAATCAGATACATGTGACTGAGGGGAGGAAGTCAGGATTTTAACTTAGAGAATATCTATCAGGGATTCACTGTCAAGCAAAAGCAAACAATTAGCTCTTCTCCTGGAGTCTGCCCAGATCTGTTTTTACTGAGAGTTTTACTAATAACCTAAATAGACAGAAACCTGTGTTAAGTCCACAAGTGTCATGAGGTTGAGAGGGACTTTAATACACATTGGAAAAAATAGACTGGAATTCAAAATGGCAATAGCAGACTGAAGAAAAAGAGAACAAAGTGGAATAAAGCCCAGTAGAAAATGCCCAATTTAGGAATCATTGACTATACAGTTTGGAATGAAGAATCAGGAGTTAATTTAGTTACTTCAGGAGTAGAGATGAAAGTTTCAATCATGAACCAAATATGAGATTCATGGAGGAATGGTTCCAGCATGAAGAAGTGAGAACAATAGTCTTCAAAACTGTTGTACAATGGAAAATAATAACCTATGATAGGAAAAAATGTGCTCAAAATAAATCAAGAAACAGACATAGTAGGTGTCAGAAAAAATCCAAATGGTAAAAAGCTTGGAAAGACTGGAAAGGATCTGCAGAGAACTGTAACGTTTCCAACACTGTAATATATAAAACCTGACTAAAGACGTATTTTTTCATGTCATGAAAAATTGCTTTCTTGTACAGGTCCAGATGAAGTAAAAAAGTCACTTTATACAAATTTCCTTTTGATTTTATGTCAGTGTATAAAGGTTTATTTTTTCCCCATATATAACTACTATCAAACCTATAAAATAGAGAAATACTTCCATATTAAATTGTTTGAGTTTTGGGCATTGCCTATGTCATCTCTCTAATCAAATATCTCTTAATGTACTTTTATTATTCTCCAGTTAGGCATTACCTTAAGGTTCAAATGTTGATACTGGTCTAAAAATTTAATTTCTCAAAGTTTTTATGCTACGATGAGAAGTTTGTTCATCTCCATAAATGTAGCATTGAATGAATACAATCTCTTTAAATACAGTGTTATAGAAAGTCTAAATTTCTTCTGGATTCCATAATGGCTGTTTAAAGCACTATTTTGACTAGATAGAGATTGAAGAATGGATCCATCAAAGTTTTACAGACTTTTTTTTTTTTAACATTAATTTTTGTGGCACATTTAAACATTGGTTTAAAATAATGAGACCAGATTAAACCCTTGTGCAGCAGCACTCACTCCACTGAAATTACACCAAGGATAAAGTTGGCCCAACATTGTTTGAGCATCCCCAAATGAAGATTCACTCAGCTACCAGAAGAACCAGGAGGGTAAGAGAGGGAAAGAACAGATGTTGACTCATTATTCTTGGGGGAGTTGTTTGTTTTTCATGACATCAAACAATTCTGGAGAACTCAGCTGTTGTTAAGGCAGCTTTACTTTAATTGAATATATAATTACATAGGAATGTTGCTTTGGAGTGGCATTGCTCTTTAAGAAAAGAATAAAAATCTGCAGGATGATGGAAGCACATTTGACAGGTAATGCTTTGTTATACAGAGTCTCCACAAAAATAAACAATATGGTCTATTTTTAGAAAAAATCCAATTAGCTCTCTCTCTTTTTTTAATTTATTTTTCTTTCCATGGGTAGGACTGTGACAACAAATCTTTGGATTTCTGCTGGCATGGAATCCTACATATGTCCTACTGACACATAAAAACTGCCTTTGTGATCCTCTCCTGGGCCCGGGCCAGATCTCTGTAAGCGTTTGATGTTTCATCCATACCCTTGAGGAATTCCTCTCACTCACATCGTGGCTACTTCTAGAATTATAAAGGAGCTTTAAAATATCACTCATCGTGACACTTTCCTACGTCTGTGTAGTGAAAAATGGCCTTGGTGAACATGAGAAGTTAAATAGTAGTGAAGAACTTTTCCCACACATCCATGGCTAGGCCTGGGAGGTGTCTGCTCCACAAAATGCAAAGTGGAAGGGACGTGTTCCTTCATGGCCAAGCTGCCGTGAGTGCTGGAGCCATCACACTGTGCCTCCCCAGGGGAACCAAATGGGCCACTCCACTCACAACAAAAATGAGCAAATTACTGTTGTAAGAGACCATCTATTTTGTGACTGGTATCACTGCACTTTTCCATGGAAAGTTGCAATGGTCTTTTCCAACAGGAAAGAGTGTGAAAACAGGTATTTTATGTGCAGTGTTCTTGGGGGGAAAAAAAAGAAACTAAAATGAGAAAACTATTATTTCAAGTCACATTTAAGTTTACAATTACCGTTGAAAACTGTCTGCCACTAGTTAATCTTCTATTGACAGGCATTGGTTGAGGTCTTCCTCCTACAGAGGATACTTATCTGAAGGGTAAGAGTTTCCTGAAGCTTATGTTGATAAAAGTGTTGTCAAAACTGATACAATTTTTACTTCCAGCCTGTGCATAGGAGGTCACGATAGCAGACTAAAGGTTCTTGCTGTTTTACTGTTCCTGACAATATTTAAAGTCATTAATATAGCTATCTTTTTGTTTTCAGGACTTTTTAAACAATAATAATTCCAAGATATCTAAACGACCTAAACATTGCTTTCAGACAGTGGGTTACTGATGAGACTTGAGAGTTCACTGAAATCCAAAAATAATGCTTAAAAAAATAAAAAGCAGGGCTGTCAAGACCATGATGGATAGAAAGCTTTACTTATGCCAAAGTAGAACTATCAAAAAACATAAAAGCTATTTTCACAAAGTCAGCCCTAAGCAATCTCATATAAATTTCCACATTTAGTTATGAGAATAGCTATGTACATGCACACCAGATTAAATAATATGTGTTTCCACACATGCCCAAATAAATGTTGTCTGTGAATGATTTGGGTATTTGAGTCCCCAATTCAAGTAGGCACAAAATATGGACGTACTTTGGCGTAACTGGCCCCAGAGAAGTTCACTAATTGCTTTTACCCTTAATTACCCTGCATGCTTAGCAAACAAATAAACATGGTTTATTTGACTGGGGCTAAAGTAAGCTTAGGACAATTCTTCAGATTTCTAGCTGGTGCTGTTTCCCTCCTTTCTCACATGGGTTGTGTGATCTTTAAGTAAGATGGGAAAGCCTGTGCTTTGCTCCTGAAGAAGTTAAACCCCAGGAAAACCTACAAAGTATTGGATTCCAAGTGCATTAGTGTTAATGCTAAGGACTTGGTAAAGCACAGAACATGCTGAGCCCAATGAAAACACCAATTACCTCAACCAATAATTAAAGTAAAACAGTTTGTGGGAGTGAATGGAGCATTGTTGGAATCATAACGACAGTGAAGGGAAGTGGGGAAAAAAAGCCTATCTTAGGACAGGTTATCTCTAAGTAGAGAGTTTGATCTTTGTATTTCTGGAGTTTCTGCTGACATCTATGTTATAATCTAAAGCCAAGATTGCTCAGTGATTTCATCAACAACAGCCTATTTCATGACTGGTATTAATAACATTGCTAAAAGGCTGCTAGGTCAGAGCTCAAGGACTACAGAAAATTCCTTAAGCAGACACTAAAAAAAAACAAAAACAGAAACTAATTTTGCCCATGATACGACATTAAAACAAGTCTCTATTTCTTCAGTGCTAAATTGCACTTACAGTTACATTCATGTTGATTCTCCTGTAAGCTAGTAATGCAAAACATTACATTAGTTCACTGCTATGCTTTAAAAAAACATCCATGTCTTCCCTTCCTCTTTCTACTTCACAGATTTATTAAGTCTGAGGCTATACAGTGTTACATTAATCAGATAACCTGATGGCTGCTTCAACTTTTGTTCTTACAACTTTCTTTTCCTGCTTTTCCTCTATTAGCCATCTACTTGAATGCTGCTGGAGTACATGCTTTGAGGCAGGGCATGCCTTCAGCTTCTCTTCCCTAGGCTTGCCCTTCACTGTTCTAGTGGTTTGTTTCAGAGATGTTGTATTTACCTGGGACGGACAAACAGTGACCAGGAATTTCCATTTAATTATTTCCTCTTGTTATTCTCCTTTCTGCTTTTATCTCACCCCAAAACTGTGCACTATGTCCTTAGTATGTGTTCTGTCATTTTATTCCTGCTCTGTTCGCCTTTCTTCAAATACAAGGCATTCCTGTAAATAATTCACTTTGCTGGACAACAAAGCAGGTAAACTTCTTTTCCATGTTGCTATTTAGACAGCAAATGTATGACTTCACAGCAATCTCTTCCTTAAAAAAAAACCCAAGCCAACTATTCTTATAGTTTAATAACTGCTCAGTGCAGTCTAGAGATCCAGGAGAGTCCGTGTTCCCAAAGGCATAGGTGCTATTCAAATACACAAAACAGGACAGGTCTGTTCCAACAACAGGCATGATATATTACAAAATACATTTACCAGGGTGTGTTTAGCAAACAATGTTAGACAACTGAGTGTCTTTTTTTGGTATATTTGTAGAGAAACCTACCAGTAGCACATGGAATTTTATTGCCACTAAGCATAAAGAAGCAGGGTTTGTCTAATCACAATGCTCTTCATCAGTTTTTCTGCTATGTGTATTGCTTCTACAATGGAAAGGATCAATAAATGAAAATGAGGGTTTCTGATCTTGGCTGCATCTGTATGGGCAGGGAGAAGAGTTCTTTTTGTTTCTGGAGCCCCTGTATCCATGCAACATGAACACGACCTGCAGTTCAGTCTTTTGGGAATGTGTGACATAAAGTGTTAGCATAGAATTTGCATCAGGTTTTTTTCCTTTAATTAAAATTTGTAAAAGTTAGTAACACTTTTAGGGAGAAGTAAAAATTTTGAAGGCAGAGATGTTTTTAAGAGTCTGAGTTTATCCCCTTTGTTTAATGGGCTTCTGGATGCAGAATGTGAACTTGACTGACTTGAAATTATAGCTGGACCCCTGCACTGGAATGTCCTTCAGGCAGAAAAATCTGCCTTTTACAGCAGCCCACAGCCCTTCCCTCCAACTTATTTGATTTTAAACTATTGCTAAAAATCTAAAGAGAGCCCCCTTTTGGTTTAAACCCCTCTCAGGCGTATATTGTGTTTCTGTCATAGGAGTGATTCTGAGAGGGACTAATTAAAAGTCCAATGAATGTGTGAGGGTTAAACTCACAGGCTCTGCTCATTAACAGTCGCTCACCTAAGAATATTTTGAGACTTCTTTTCTGTGATGGGAAAGGGAGGAATAAGACTAGACAACACTTAAGAGCTCACATTTTATTGCACAAACACACATTTCTGTTGCATTACTAGGCCTGCAGTGATGACAATGTCTTATTTAACAAGAATATTCCTCCCTTACCCCTGTGTTTCTTTCGGGAAAACAAAAAAAGAAAACAAAAAAATCACTAATGAACACCCCTTCCCCCAAGAAATAAGGAAAATCAGAACCATTTTGTTAATTGTCTTTTTCCTGCTGTTTCCATGGTAATACTGGCTACTAGACTTCACTGCAGAGTGACAGTCCAACAATTCACACACTACACCCTTTCAGGCACAATGAATGGCTGTGAAAGAGGCAGAACAGGCACTATTCAGGAAACATGTGATATCTACTCAATGCACTACCTTTCATCCACATTTTCCAAATTGCAGTTAATTTAATTCTAAACAAATGGCTAAGGGGTACAAATGAGGATTAAAAGGAAAAGAACATCTTGAGCTCTAATGGGGACGGTTTGTGTGAAGAACAATACAGCACTTTCTTCTGATGCCAAGGCTGCCGAATTGAAAGATGCACTTTCCCTCTTCTTCTAAGGCCTTAATTTATACTCTACTTCAATAGTGAAATAAACATGGCAGGTTGGTTTTTTTTTTTTAACAATTTAGGTAGATTTTGGCTTTCCCTTCGGAAACATTTTTGTTACATGGGGATGTAATTTTGATTTTCTTCAAATGAAGAAGAAAACTTGTATTTTTCCAAGAAAAACGGTTTTCTTCACTAAGCCTCCCATTCGATCTGTCTCTGATGTTATTGTTTTAAGTCTCATAGAAAAAGCCATGACAAATACTTTCAGGTCACCTTAAGAAACAACAACGGACCTTTTGAGAATGTTAGTGCCCGGAAGGAAATTATTATTCACATTAGATTTAATGACTGAGACCTTTTTCATGTAATTCTCTTTATTTTAACATGTAAAGTGTATTATTTTTGCTTAAAATTGATCAATGAACATCTTGATTTTTGTCGTATTCAGTTAAGCATGAGGCAAGATGCTTAAAAAACTTCCATATTTGGTAATTTGCAGTATGACATCATAAACACCGACAGTGTGTCAGACCTGCTAATGACTGCACTGTACCACTTGTGGTTTATGCTGAGAATGCAGATGTTGTAAAGGGAAATGCAGCAGATTAGCAAAATAGCTTTAATCTGTGTTTCACTGATTTTCCCCTTTTCTATTTTAAATCTCGAAAATTATTTAAACCAACAATCTGTGTAAAATACTTCCTATTCAGGAGAAATATTCTTCATTGCAACCATATTTTTGTCCAACTGAAGTATTCAAAATGACCCTTTAGATGTAATTGCTATCTGCATTACTTTTTACCATAGTTATTTATTCTTCAGTTAAAAATACTTTGGCTTTTATGAATTTCTTACATAGAGGTACTATACATGTCATTTTTTTATCTGTCAGAAGCAGCATTTGATACTGTATTTCCAATAAACAAAAGGACGAAAAAAAGCTTGTGAACACTTTTCAAGTTTTGCTGATAAGTGTGTTTTGACTTGCAAATGTTTTCTATTATTAGGTTCAAGTGAGCATACTTACAGACTTGCTTACCTGTTATTGACAAATAAAATTTCCAAATGAGATCAACATTCCTTGCTTAGGACTCAGACAGGGCTGTTCTGTGATGTACCTAATATAACACTGAGCTGTCCTATTTTAAGAATATGAAGAAAAGCTGAAGACTTTTAATGGCTAACTTTGAATGCAAAGTAGTGAATTTAAGACCTAGCTACCCAAATGCATACTTTTTCTAGTAGCAAGAAAGGAGTTTAACAGCAGTGTAACATTTTAAAAGTCTTGTTGAAATCAATTCTTGGTAATTTCTTTGTAATAAACATTCAAGTTTTTTTTTTTTTTTTTTTTTTGTTTTTTTTTTTACTATGAAGGGACAGGATATTACCATAAAATTCACTTAATTATGGGCAATGAAGTTGCATGAACTTGGGTACCAAACAAATCTTTTCAGACATCTAAATACTTTTATAAGTGTTGAGTTCTATAGATCTGCACTGACACTAGCAAGGAGGACTGAATAATCACCTTTCAAAAGAAATCAATGAATGGTGTATCAAAATATCTTTGATAGTGTTGAGTTGCTGGTTTTAGGACAGGATGAAAGTTCTTCAAAAGTGTCACTTTGCTTTGCTTTGCAGCTCCAAAGACTCTTTGTCATTTAAGGGGTGATAACATAGTTAGACACCTACTATGGTTTATGAAACTTCACACTTCCACAAAGAGATACTACATCTCTACTTTGCAGTCTGCACTGGTTTTGGTTTATTATTATGCAGTGTTCAAAATACCAGAGGGCAATAGGAATAAAGACAGATTTCCATGCTTGTCACTACAGTAAGAGCAAATTTTGTATTGAAAAAGTGCTGGTATGGTAGCACAGTCCTGTGCAATATGTTGTTTTCTGCACCAGAAAACGACCTTGGTATGCCTCTTGAGGTCATTTCAGAGCATGTAATCCAGATTTTAGCATACACGTTTTTGAAAGGCGACGGAGATAAACATGGACATAAGAGATAACCAAGTCTGAGCTTGGAGGCCTCACTTCCTTACCCTGGTCTGGACAGATATTTTTCTATGAGTTTGCAACAAATACATTCCAATGGAAGGCTGATGCTGGTATAGTTAGACCTGGAAACAGTTGTCTCTAGATTTGCCCTGGTATACCTTATCCAAGTATCAGTGCATAGCACTTCTTCATGGCTTCCCTTCCTCATCCACAAACTTCTGGGGCCCACAGGAGAGCACCCAGGACTCTGCTAGGATGTCTTCTCTGTGCAATCCCTTGCGAGGAGAATACTAAAGATATTTTATTCAGTTTCAACTCCTTTACAAAAGAAAACCCAAAACTTCAAAGCAAAATTAAAACTAAATATTTCAGTCTCTTTCACTGCCGCCACCAAAACTCCAGTCACAATGAAACAAGAAAGAAGCATCCTCTTTCCCCTCAGAAGTGGGTTCAGTCTTGCCTACAGTTAGCTAAATCTCCAAAGTTTAGGGGCTTTCAGAGAAAGATTGGCTGAGCTTGTGGTGGAACCTGAAAGCAAGTAAGCATTATCAGGCTTTTGATCTTTTAGGGAAAACCCCCACGCATTCCTGTATGATACATGTTGCAAAACTGGTTCTATAATATCCGAGTTTCATCATACATGAAGAAGACTTCTCTTTTCCCCTTTTTGATTTCTGCTGGAAATGCCTGAGAAGGAAAGAAGAGAAAAATTCAGAACTACGTTTCTCTTTAGCAAACAGTATTGCAGTTAATGTTTCTCCAGAACAGCATTTTGATTTTCATAGTGAAAAAAAGGCAGGGGAAAAAAGAACCCCAGAAAAAGTAACAAACCAGGTAAGTAGCAAAGCTACAAAAACAGCACTGAAAATGAAAGCAATTGTCTGGAATGATATCGACAAATCCTCTATGTTTCTGCTAAATTTACGTTAAAGTCATTGAAACACATTTACATGTCAATAAAACAGTGAACAGACAGATTTTCATGCCTCCAGCAAAGTGCTGTATTCCAAATTTAGCTCTGAATTCTTTAGCAGCTCAGGCTTCAGTAAGTTTTACCAGACAATTTTGTTGCCTGACCCCAGGCCTTGGTTTCTGTTTTTCATTTCCACTATGGCTTATTTACTCTTGATAGAATGACAGACGTGCCGCCCTCTCCAGCCCCAGCCCCATCAGTGCATGGATCATCCTGCCAGGAACATCCTCACTGCAGCCAGCCCATGCATTGGTGAGGTGACACCGTTCCTGGGCCAGCTGCACAGCTGATGTCAACCCCTGCTGTGGGCAATGAAGGTTTGCAGCAGCTGAGATACCGACAGTACCACCCCCCGCCAAAACCACTCCAGCCACGCTCTGATTCCAGTATCTCTCTCCAAATGTATATTCCCACACAGAATACAAGTCTCCTGTCAGGTCATTCAGATGTGCAAATGTTTGTGGTGTGTTTCCTGTTCCTGGGGTATCTTCTCCCCTTTTACAAAACAAGTCGAGTTAGTCTCATATCAGAAAAAGGAGTTCTGATTTATTTCTAAATACAGAAGCATTTTTGTACAATAAAGATGACTTGTATGGCAAGGAATAGTTTTATTTTTAGTTTGTTCTTAATAGAAAAGCAAGAAAGACATATTGATAGAAAAATTATGCTTTTTTCTTCCCTCTTCCACTTTAGTTTGGGCACACATATGTAGATTTGGGGATCTTTCACTGCCAAACCCTCTAGCTTTCTCAGAGGGTTTTTTTCTTGACTGACCTAAGCCTCATCCTGGTTCTAATACAAAACAGATGAAAACTTTCTACTCTGAAGGGAAAAGAAAAAAAGAGAGAGAAACAAGGCAGAAGATATTGTCACTAGACACATATTTGTTGCTTGTAAAGTAGTTATATAGCTCCCTGGGCCCACTTTAAAACCCAGGCCAAGATCTGACCTCAGTGTTTTCCTCTGAGCAGATGCTTAGCTATGATTTCACTTGTCACTTAAGAAAGGAGCCCTTGATTTTTTTTTGTTTTGTTTTGTTTTTGCCTTCCTCTGTCCTCATAACAATTGTTCTTTTAAAAACAGTTGCATCCACATTTTCCATGTAAAGTTTTTCCTCTAATGTCACCGGGAGCAACACTTCATGAGACGGATTGTATTTAAAGACTGATGCTG
The DNA here is from genome assembly GCA_013397915.1 of Daphoenositta chrysoptera. Lineage (NCBI taxonomy): Eukaryota > Metazoa > Chordata > Aves > Passeriformes > Daphoenositta > Daphoenositta chrysoptera. The sequence continues at coordinate 37,029 of VZRO01000695.1, read as the reverse complement.
ACATTTTCCAATAATTTGAACTATTTTTCCAGATTGATTTGTTTGTCTTTTCCATGGGCGCTTCCTCAAACGCTTTCAGCTTTGTGGGCAGGTATTTCTGTGTCCTCAGATCATGACTTGAAGCCTGCTGTAAAATGTCAGAGAAAGGTGGAGAGGGGAGGTAAGTGAAGGACTGCACAGGGCGCTCTGCATGCTGCCTGTGCTGTGCAGAACCGGTGAGAAAAGCGTGCAGGCAGAACTTCAGGGGCCACGAAGCAGCAGGAGGTTACCTGGTGAGAAACCCTGGCACGACTCAGTCACCAAACAGCCCTGGTGGACCTCACTCATCAGCTTTTTACCCTTTTCAGCTGTTTAAAGTGTTCACAGGGAAACAAGAAACCGCTCATGATCCTTCTGGTTTCAGGTTTCCTTATAAATTCAAAAATTAAGTGAAGTTCATTGTGATTTGCGAATGTTTGCTAATCTGTTGAGAAAAATAGACTGAGTTTCAATGATTTGAAGTGTGGGGAATGGAGTGGCTTTTCAAATTGGACCAAATGATAGATGAATGCTAAATCGGCTAATTCTGAATTTTTCAATTTGGATTAGTCTGAAGTTTAATGCTTTGTTTAGCACACAGACACTAGATTAAAAAGAGTACTACTAGAAATTGCCCTAAAGCGAATATACTGGATGTAAAGCAGTAGATGTTTCAGTACAAAAAAAAAAAAAAAAGGGGAACCTCAACAGGAAGCTAAAATGCAAAATCTTTAATATATAATTGTAAGGGATTTGAAATGAAATCATCCAGAGTCATGAGCAGACCTGATAAAGCAATGTAAGTATGGAATGGAAATGAAAGGATGCTACCATGAAGAGAAATAAGAAGACTCAGATGCGACTTAAATATTGAATACATTGAATTTAATAAACATGGACAGGTCTGGAATCCGCAGCAGAGACAAGACTGAGCCAAAGTGGCTGGTTACTAATGATGAATATTTCATTTTTGTACTACAGACCCTCTCAGAAAAATTTCTATGAATGCACAAGTATTTCTCATGCATAGGAGAATCAACTCTTTATTTATTGTAACATACAAAGAAACTATTTCCAGTATGAATGTACTCTTGTTGAAAAACTTTTACGTTTAAATTACAAAGACACAGCTTGTAAGCCCTGTATCTTGGTGAAATCTTATGATTGACTGCTACAAACATCTTAGATATTACACTGGAGACTCCTTTTCTAAACATCACTAACGATGTCAGTCTCATTTATCAATGCATGAGGTACCCTAGTCTTCAGAATAAGGACAACTTCTTATCGTGGATTTTCATGGAGGATGTTACTGTAGACAGGAGGTCTTAATTTGTCTAATTTTAAACTCTTTCCAGCATTACAGCTTGGCTTAACTTATACTTTTAGAAAATACTGACAAAGTCACAGCAGCTTTATCAAAGACAGAGGCTGCAGCTTCCCTGGCTGATCTACACTGAAGGACCCTCTATACACTCCCTGGCTCTAGCAGGCCTGTCATGGGTAGCATAATGGCATAAATGGCTCTGGTTGGGATGACATGTGCCAGTTCCATTAAACTGCTTGAAGATGCATGATGTTAATTAATTTTCAAATCAAAATGCTTCAAGAACACAATACAATCAATACAAGCAAGAGTAGCAATTTTGTAAGTTTTGTTGTTGATATGATGGAAATTTTGGGATTCCTTGGCAATAAACCAGATATTTAAATGAGGAGCAGGTCCAAATTAAATATCTCCCTGAGCAAAGTGGAGCTGCTTCAGTGTTTGGAGGTATGTCCTAGAGAATCCTGACTGCTTTGGACAATTTATCATCTGCAACTGGCTGGCTCTTCTTACTGTTTTCACAAACTGCTAAGAGGTTTAGGTTAAAAAAATCTTGTCTACGACTGTTTCCACAGGGTTAGTGTAGTTTAGACACCCGAGGAATAGAAATTCTTGCAAATATTTCAGCTTTTAAAAAAAAGTAGGGTCACGGACCTTGGATTGTTGTGCTGGCCAAACGTTGTTCAAGTGTGTGGCAAATTTGATTTCTTTTCCACCAAGCTGTTCCATCATAAGAAGTCCTTGCTTGTGTTTTTGTGTTTTTTGGGTTTTTTTTGTTTTGTTTTTTGTTTTTACCTCTATGTTGTTGTGTGATTTCAAACACAAAGTTTAGGCATGCACATCCCACAACACCCTGCCAGGCCAGCGTTCTGCTTCGCTACCTACAGCAGAGCACATGAACGCCACCAGCTCCTGCCAAATGAACGGGATTTTCTCGGTGTTTGTTTGATCGATTCGATTCGCGGCTCCAAAGGCTGCCGAGGCTCCGCTGTTGCCGGCGAACCGTCGGTGCCCGGGACGGGGAGGCTGCGGCGGGGAGCGGCCGTGGGGCGGGGAGAGGCCGTAGGGCGGGAAGCGGCCGTGAGGCGCGGAGAGCGGCCGTGGGGCGGAGGAGAGGCCGTGGGGCGGAGAGGAGCGGCCGTGGGGCGGAGAGGAGCGGCCGTGGGGCGGAGGAGAGGCCGTGGGGCGGAGAGGAGCGGCCGTGGGGCGGAGAGGAGCGGCCGTGGGGCGGAGGAGAGGCCGTGGGGCGGAGAGGAGCGGCCGTGGGGCGGAGAGGAGCGGCCGTGGGGCGGAGGAGAGGCCGTGGGGCGGAGAGGAGCGGCCGTGGGGCGGAGAGGAGCGGCCGTGGGGCGGAGGAGAGGCCGTGGGGCGGAGAGGAGCGGCNTGGTGTTTCCTCGGGGATTAAAGAAAACATCGACGGTTCTTTTTCCCTATTTGTTTTCACTTATGTGTTCATTTCACTCACACACGCCGCCCCGCCGCCCCCCGTCCCAGCACCTAAAAAGGACACCTGACCCGCTCTCCGTTTGCATTTTATTATTTCCCCCCACCCCCCCAACTGTCAGAATAAAGAAATGTGGGGAGCGGATGGGGTTTTCAGCATGAAGCAGGTCCCAGCCGGGAAGCAGAGGTGGCGGTGCGTCCCCCGGGTCGGCACAGCTGTGCCCCGGACACAGCACCGCAGCAGCTGCGCTGGCCACAGGCGCCCCGCCGCTGGAGCATCAGGGGAACCCATCCTTTCCGCTCTGCCCCGTTTCCTCCAGACCTCTAATGTTCTATTTGCACGCTGAGGAACCAAGCGTTTCTGACTTTATGGGCCTCCAGTTCTTCCTTTGAGAGGTGTGTTAAAGCAATCACAGAACCTGAGCTGAAACAGGGTTTAAACTTTTCTGTAGTGTTTTAAAGTATTGTAGCAGCTCAAAATATCTACTACAATAGATAGAAAAATCACTAAAACATGTTGGCTTATTCTTCTGGAGTCTGTGACTGCTGATATTTTTAAAAATGAAACAGCACCAGCTGATCTGACGATACTTTAGTGTCTACCTTTGCAGCATTAGCAATGTCACATTTTTCATATGTGCACCACTGCCATCAGTTGGGTCTCTCAGAAGAAAGCTTTGTTGTCTTCATCTCTTTTTACAAGACAGCACGATAAGCCACACACTGCTCAAATCCTCAACAGGAACAAGTTGTATAAGTTTATTGCTGCAGTAAAAATAAGCGTAAATCAGCAGACTGGCTTGATTTTACTGTTTTATACTGAAAATTATCTTGAAAGCCTCTTCCTCGGTAGTTTCTATGTCCATGGGAAACTTGCCAAATATTATACTGACTCTCCCACTATCATTTGCATACATTAAAAAATATAGGCCAAACTCCTTCACTATGGAATAGAAACTGTGCCCACATACAGCTCAAAGCAGGCTTGAGAGCAAGGATTTGGTGCATTCTTATCTTGTTTAACAGTTCCCCTAGAAGTTAATGTTCTTCTTGAACTGAAAAAGGTTTTTTGCATAAACATCTACTGTTTGAAAAACTTGCTGTTTAAATACTGAAAACCAAATGACGACTTTCGTCTTCCATAGAAAATTTTACAGCTATAAAAGAATAGTTTTCTTTTTTTAAGTTTCTTTGAAAAAGGGTCAAAAACCTCCTCATCTGAACATTTTCTGACTCTCAATACAGAAATCATGGTTGCTGCCTCTCAGTGTTAAATGATAAGTTGTGTATAAAATCAGTTCTAATTTATTCTAGGCCTTCTGAGTTATGTGCAAGGAAAAGACAGAAGTTTTCTGTTGCTTTAAGCAATGAGGTGCTTAGGTGATTTATTAAGCGAACTCGTATGTATTGCTGCTAACTCTTCTGGTTTTGTCATGAGTTTATAGTGTTCCTCTTAAGCAATCATTTCTTGGAACTGTGTAATTTCATGATACTCCTCACTTTTTTAAACAAAAATCTATTATGTTTTATTCAACATGCAAGTATAAATTGTTTGTGAATATAAAGCAAATTTATTTCTAAGGCTGAAAAAACCTTACCAAAAAGAGTAATGAAATATAATTCATATTTATTTTAACCAGTCTATATTCAAACCTATCTTGAGATTTTACTGGATTGTATTCTTAGTTTTCAGCTGTTTCAGTATTGTAACTTTTATTTAGAAAAAAAAGAAAAAAAAAAACCAAATAAAAAGTACACATTCTTAAGTTTGCAAATTGACTCTAAATAATTTTGAATAAAATAGCATTAGTGCATATAATTTAACTTTCAGGCAAGAAAGCCCCAGTGTAAACACTAACCCTTCTTGAAACATGGACTATCACTCCCCTCTGCCCCAGCCTCAACTCCCCCAATTCCACAAGAGACAAAACTAATTCAAATCACTGGTTCTAGTGCCAAAATTGCAAAATAAAAATTTAATTCAAAATAATATATTTTTTTTAGTATTTTTCAGTCTTAAAAAAGATAGGATTTCTTGCTTATCTTGCACAGCTCGTCAGTGGAAATCACTAAATATATATCAACTTTTTATTGATAAAGTGCCTGTGCAAGAAAAGAAAAATAGCACAATTCATTGGAAATACATAGTACAGAACTGGTGTGTGGGTTTTATAATGGAAGACAAAGATGATTGCTGAACCTTGACTAAGACATTTGTAAGAGTGGCTTTGGTCCGACTGGAAAACTTCTCTTAGATGTTCACTCTCCCTGTAACTGAGGATGGCTACAGCTGCTCCTTGGTGTTGGTGAACACCACTGGTCAGCTCCACAGTCGGCTCACAGGTTGTCAGTATTATTTTCTCTGAGCTAGAAATACCAAGTCTTTCCATTGCCAGAGAAAAATATAAATATTTGTTTGGTAAAATAATTTTAGACACTTTTTTCCTACTTGCAAAGAAAGCTCTGCAACTCAGAATGATCTTTGTAAGCCCAGGCTAAACCAAAGAGTAAACCTTTAGTGAATTTGAAGTGCTGCTGTCATATTTGCCTGTGGTCACCCAAAGAGTAACCTGTGAATGGTTTTATGCTAACAGATAATCCCAAACATACAAAACCAAAATATTCTCACATGTTTTGGCAAAACCCCTGTATGTCACAGCACATGACCCTATAGAAACCTTTAGGTGCATTAAATAACTGGTTAAGTGCCTGGCATAAATTTTATAATACTTCATATAGCCCCATGCTCTGAAAGACACAAGATGTCCAATTAATCCTTCATGTCAGAATTGTTTAGGTTGGATTTCAAACTGTGACTTCCTAGTCAGAAACAAAACCAAGGCAACCTCTCCATCTGAACCAGGTACAAGACTGAAAAATAAAAGCTGCAGTTCTGGGTGGATGTGTTAGAGTCCTAAGAGACAGTTTTGGGGTTGGCAATGATTTGGCAGGCCCAAATGTCTGGAAAGGAGTAATTAACATATGGGATATTCTCCTTCCAGAAGATAAGGCCAGAATTATTTTCCACTGAAAAACATTTCTCAAAAGAAATATTTTCAAAGCAAGGCCTTCTTAGATCTTGATTCCTATACCTAGAAATGCATAAGAATAACACAATGCCTGCCATCAGGGCAGAAACTCGACCTTATTAGGTGTCTGTCCACCCTTAGGGATTAATGTAAACCAAAAAAGGATTAATAATTTCCATAGCTGGTCTCCCAGTTCTGTGAGTCACAAACTTTGAAGAAGTTTATGTTCCTCTGCCCAGGTCAAGACTAAGTTTCTTCTGCTGCTGTGTTAATAGGTGAATTATCACACAATGGGTAACAATCCAAAGTAATAAAATTGTATTCATCCCTGCCCTGCATAATGAAAACTGCTTTCAAAAGAAGACTTCTATCAGCATAAACACCCCAAAACCATATCCTAGCAAACACTTTTTATTTCATTTCTTATGGTTTTAAAACTATAGGTATTCTAATTTTACGATGGGTCTTATTTGCATCTCTAAATTTCACTCTAATGGTGATTTACCCTTTAGTCACCCATTGCCAGGAAACTTAGTGTTGCAGTCTTATTGGCTGACTGACTGAAGTGGCCTTTACTGAACTGTAAGCATGACTAATTATTAGGAAAGTAGAGTACAGAAACAGAATTTAAGAGATTTATAATGTTTGGAACACACATTTCCTATAATAACAACAGTCTTGGTTTTGCATTCATGGCCATATGAGGCAGAGAACCAAAAAAAAAAAAAAAAAAAAAAAAAGGAAAAAAAAAAAGCAGTGTTTCCTGGAAGAGCTGAATGCCTAATGACAAAATCACTAAGGTTAGCAGTCTTGCAACTTCAGTAACTACTTAGTCATATGAGTGACTGCTAACTGAGCTACTCCTAGCCAGAGGACATAAAAATGCTTTCTCAAGCTGCTGTGTGCAATTTTAACTAATCAGGCTGGTAATACAGATGGGCAAACCTCAAAAGGTTCAGAGTTTGGACTCTGTTCCAGTAAGCACACATGCACATTTGAGTGATTATCTCCATTCGTGTTTGCAAAATTGGACTGGAATCCTGACAAAAGTGAGCTTTCTTCTCCAGGGATAATTCAGCACTTTTAGTCATGACTGCAAAGCAAGCTCTCTTCTCCTGGGGTAATTCAGCACCTCTAGTTGTGACTGAAAATGCAGATGCACAATTAAACCAAAAAGGACTTATACACACAAAAAATTATTTCCTTCTGAAAAAGATTTGTTGTGTATTTTTTTCAATTCCCTTATCTCTAGTCTAGCAACAAAAATACTGTGGAAAATTAAAAGAAGCACGCTATAACTTGCATTTTCCAAAATGACATTTAAAATACATATATAAAAGCATGTGCAATATGAAAAACAGAAACAAATTTAGGTTTTGGGATGAAGAGGGAAGAAAATAATTAGCTTTGTTATCTTTTTGAAGAATTCTCCTAATGTTTGAATATTTGTTACCTGAAGTTACATCAGTTATCAAGATCAGGAGACTCCCAAATATATACCTATATATACCTGGAGACTTTTATCCATTAAGAAAGAAAAGCTATTTTCCAAGGGTTTTTTCATCCTAACTCAAAATAGTAAATGACAAAGGTAATTAAATGTTGAAAGGTTTAGACTATGGTATAAATTTGACTTTAGGTGAAGCCAACATTTCTAGGCAAAAAAGTAGTATTGTGGTTTTATACAAAGAGAGAAAGTGAGAGGAAGTGCTGTACAGATGCAGATATTCACAAACCCAACATGAACAAACATTATGGAAAGGCAACACCAGGTAGACACTGAACCACCTCTAATTAAAACTCCGACAGCACATCACTGAGAGTCCTCTATGCAGTGACTTCTGTCTAAGAAAAACAAAGAAGTAGTTCTGAATATTCAGTTGTTTAGACAATGTTTTATTAAAAAAAAAAAAAAAAAAAAAAGAGAAAATTAATGTTTGATACCAGTTCCACAGAATTCTGTAAGATCCAAGATGTTCACTTGATTGTAGGCACTTAACTACGTCAGGAAATTCAGGTGTGAGACTTGCCAGAATCCCTGTGTCCATAGTAAAATCAAAGTAACTGAATCTCTCTGTACAGGGCACTCTCCTTTCTGGAGAATTTGAAAGGAAGTGTTTTCATATGTTAAATAATCAACTGTAATTGCATATGACTATAATGTTTATGCTGTTTTAATGCATGCTGACATATTTGTATCTGGTTGTATAAACCTATCCTCAAAGGAAATTTGGCATTCCTGCCCTGGAACTAAACACGTGCAAACTGCTCAGACAGCATGGGTGCTGTATTTCTCTCTCCTTCTGTGAGATATAGGTGATTCAGAAGGAGTGCTTATGAAAAATGCATACACAAAAATAAAAATCTGTCAGCCTGTGACCTCAGAGATGCTTACACAACTTCTATATAAGTCATGAGACCATTACACTCGAACAGCAAATACAGTAAGATGATTTGGAAGAAGTTTCAAAAAAATTGAACAAAGCTGCAAAGCCAGAACAATGTCTTTTGTGGTTTAAGCTTTAAAAATATTTTTAGGATACTGGTATTTTATGAGGACTTGAGGACAAATGGCTCATGTCTGATACAAAACAGGCTGGGAGTCTGGTAGATGTAAAAATCGAAATGGGGGGATGACTTTGCAAAGCAGCACACCAGGAAAATCATCTGTGCAAAGTCATCCCGGATTGGTGTGCAGAGGCACAGGCTGAGTGTGCCGGTCTGAGGGAAACACTAAGGTAACTGAGAAGGGAACAAGTGAGAGTCTGGGTGGAAATGAGAGGATATGAAATGCTGTGGCTTTGAGAAGTTATTCAGAAACAAGTCTTTGAGAATTAAGCATACCCTGGTAAAAGGATCTAGTGGAAAACCTGCTGGAGAGCTTTCCCAGACTGCAGTGACTTGCAGGATAGCTCACTGCTGTTTAGCATAATCAAGCAGAAATGAGTCGAAGTGACGGCTTGGAGTAGCACATTTTTAGTGCTGCTGTGCCTGAGTTCATAGTTAAATAGCTGTGAGGAGGCATCAGAGACAGCCTGAGACTTTGCAGTACAAACGAGAGATGTGTCTCTACAGATCTTCAACAGAGGTGGAAATCAAATTTGTGTATGAAATCATCCAAGGAGGTGTGAAGCATGAAAAGGAGTCCATAACCAGAGGCCTGTGCAGCAGTTTTTAGGGAAAGGGGAAGGGAGGAATTAAAGCATTCAAGGTTCACATAGTGAGAACCATTTGAATCATAGATGGAGAGACCGTGGAGAATGACATGAGGGATATTCCAATCCAACAAGACTTTTGGAAGAAAAACGTGTGTCAAAGTCACCAAAGTCTAAATGAAAGTCTGAATTCAGCATCAGTTGTGCGGTTTGGATATGAAAACTTGGTCAGTTTGGGAAAAAATGATGCAGTGGAATATATAATGAACAGGAATTGGGTTACTGTTAATTTCCTCTGGCAGGAAGAGATGAAGAAAGGAACAGCAAGGAAGGAAAGAGGGACAGAAAGATTTTTGGCAGTGGAAAGTTGTTGAGCTTACTTTAATGTAAAGTTGAAGTCACAGAGGCAAGGGGGCCTCCCTGGAGCTTGGAGGGAGCCACTCTTCTCTCATCACAGGGGTGAAAAAGAAAGTGAGCTGGTCACTAGCAATGAGGCAGATGCTGAGACAGAAGGAGCTTTTTGATGTCTGTATAAGAAGGATACTAAAAAAAAATGTTGCTTTTCCTGTGACAGTTCTATGAGAAGAAAAACTAAAAATGTACATAGCAAACAAAGACATCTCAAAAGGACACTCCTAAATAAGATACACAGATTTGGGGAGAAATCTGAAAATGGCAGAGGGGTTGGTATAGTATAAACACCTCTCAGTGGTACATCACTGCATGCTCACGTGAAGTCAACCTGGACTAACTGGATGTTTATTTAGTGTCTGGAGCTGCCTTCCATCCAGAGCCTGAAGTTTCTAAAAGATGCTTGGGGAACAACTCTCAAAAGCAACTCCATCAAATCTGTGAATGCTATATATAAAAAAAATTTGAAAAGTAGGTTTCTGATGGCATGAAAAAAGTATGAAAAAGAAATCAACTCTACAGCTGTTTCGTCAGGAGTTTTTATAAGCTGTAAAATAGAACATGCCAACATTAAGTCAGTTATAATTAAGCTTCCATTTCAAGATTCCTTTAAAAAAATAGACATAAAATTCTTACACCAAAGATGAATAATAGCCTTTTTATAAGCCCTTCTGACATAAAATGGTTTTGAGGTTTAAGGGCAAATTATTTTAAGGACCAAAAGAACCAATGGACTCTTCTAAAGTTCAATGTCATGGGGATTATTTAAAACATCACATAAAAACCCATTTCTTAGTGTAAATTAACATAGATGACCTAAAGTTCATAAAATGACAAAAAACTACATCAATGAAGGGCCTGGGCTTTTATTTTTACTATTCCTTCATTCATATCTTTGTTTCAAAGAGAAAAGAATCCTCTACTCTAAGGTAAGATATGTCTTCTGAACATTTCAAGGGCATTTGCTTCTTTTCAAGCATCTGTTTCTTTTAGAAGGGTGAATTTTACTTTTGGAATTGCATGAGGAGATAAAATTTATCTTTAACCGAAGACTCATTACTCCTGCTTATTATTAGGTACATACAAAATGTAAAATATTTTGGCTCACCTCACATACTAATTTCAAGATAAAGTTCAGCCCCTACAGAAGCATTTTTATTCTGTAATTTTAAACTTCAAATTTTATAGTTTTCATCTGGCAGAAGCTTAACTGAAATTGAATTTTGAAATTCCCACAGATCTCATTACAAGAAACTCATTTTGTTCTGAACAAGAAATAAATTAAGAATAATCACTACTGTAAGACTTGCACTGATGTCACCCAGTTCCATTATAAACCTTTAATTTCAAATTCAAAATTCTCAAATCCAAATATTGACCTTTTCAAAGCTTCCAAATACAGCCAGGGCTACTTTCTAAGGTCTTCCTTGCACCTTCTCATTCTTTAGACTTTTTAAATAAATAATGCCCATTTCCTAAAAAAAAATAAAAAAAAAAAAAAAAGGTTATCCAAACTACACATTCCCTGGAACCAAAACATAAAACTCATCAATTAGGTTAAAATGCATCTTTATAATTCAGACATGAATCCTAGAGGCAAATGTAGGAAGCAAACTCAGATTTTACTTAAAGTTCTCTTTTTCCACTTCTGTTACCCATAAATTGCCCACATGTGCATGTGTATGCTTAGACAGAGAGAAAGATAGAAACCAAGGGACTTAAATGGCCTGCATGATTCTGTATTTCCAAAATTAATTTTCATTCACATATTTGTAAGTGACAATAGGCACAAGTATCTAGATATGCTGGCAACTGACCAAGAGAAGACAACTTTATTTTTTGTGTGTTGTGTATTGTTTTCAGCTTGAACTATTGAACAGAACAAATGAGTCACCTATTAAATACTCAAGGCAGTGTGGGAAGTAAAGGCAGTTCCTGATTTTAACACAGAATTCCCAGGCAACCTCACTATTTTCCTGTGTTCCTGTAAGCCATATGTTACACGAGATGATTCCTGTCCAGAGCATATGTTTTAAAATGAAACCATTTTAAAATGTCAGACACAGCCTATGGCTACAGACCACACATATATCAAAATTAGGTAATTCACTGCTGATATCTAGTAACAAAATGAGGAAACCCTTCCCCCTCCACTTTTTATACCTTTAGTCAGTCACACGTCAGGAATTTATTGTTTTCATTTAGCTTTTTCTGTTTCGGAAAGAGGAAAAGATAAGGCCAGATTACTCTCTGGGAGCAGTCTGTTTATTGCAGCAGACACCAGATTTAAATCAATGTGCCCCACTAGAGATCTGATTCCCAGGCTTGTATTTTATAGAAAAAACCCAATGTTCATTTGAATTACTATAGAGCTTTGGGGATTGTGCTGGATCCACCTTTCTCAGGCCATGCCTCCCCAGCTGGGCACTGTCAGATTCAGGATTTTAGTAGAACTAATTAGCTCAATCACAGCATGAGTTAATGCAACTGGATGGGCTTCAAACTGAAGCTCCCTCACACCCATCTGTCTCGAAGAATGGGCAGAGGACTGAGCTCTGCCTGTGTGCTGCCTTGCCTTAAGCCTCCAGCATAAGTTTGCCTCCAGCTTCACACTCCAATTCGTAGTGTGAAACTGAAAGTGTGAAAATCTAAGTAGGCTACAAAGATATAAAAGTAACTTGGTGTTGCTTAGGTGGAACAGCGCTTGCCATCCAATACACCACCTCCCCCTCTTTGTTTTAGATTAATTGAAAGTACAAACTTTGGTCACTCTCATAACTGCATTGCACAGCCAGTGCCTATTTCTGTGCATAATTTTCAAAGTCTACATTCTCTGTGAAGTGAGAGACAGAACAGGCTTATTGCAAGCAGACGACAACTGTAATGACTTGCCTTGAGCTAGAGAAAAATTTCAGTGCATGTTAATGCATTAATTTGAGTGGCTGGGACTAAACCTAAACCAAGTATTTTCAACTGTACTAATGGCTGGATAGCAGTTCTTCACTGAACTAATTATACTGCCAGGGGCTTTAGTCTCAGGAGGGTCAAACAGAAGTCGTAAACACAACTAAAATGAGGAGCATAATCAGCTGCTGCTGTGGAAGAGAAGGAAAAATCAAGAATTCGATTCTGCTGGCTCTTAGACTTAGAATTTTAGCTCTCTTGGTTACCTCATGTTCTTTTTTATCCTCCTGGGAATATGAAATGGAAACAGAGGAATAAGGAGGGGAGCAAGGGCAATACAGGCAACCTGACCTCCATGGAGGGCTGTAAGAGCCCCCCAGTTGGTGAATGTGGGCCGGGCTGGCCATGCTGGGAATGTGCTGACTCCATTTACTGTCCCTGGCCAATGTAATGTGGATCTCTGATATTCCCTTCACATTCGTCAAGGTCTCCAGGGTAAGAGATCAGTAACTTCCTTCCCACAAGTAGTACAATGCTCTCTGAACAACAGCTGCATTCATAAGTGGAAGTTATTTGAGATTTAATTGAGATTTGTAAAATTCTCTGGAGTCTTAAATCCATTAACACAGCTTACGCTGAAAAGTAATTGACAGCACTTTGTCCGAAAGCTCCAGCCAGGCTCTTCTTCTTCCTGCTCCTCCTCTTCTTCCTTGCCCAGGGCCACATCTCAGTGCAAACAGCGACACTTGCCATGGCTCGTGGTGACAAAAAAAGCAGCGAGCGTGCCATTCAAACAATTCAAACAAGCAACTTGCTGCAGCTGCACTGCCCTGGCCGCAGCTCCAGCGCAGGGGTTTTGTTTCCGTCCTCCTCCTGCCCTTCCCCGAGTAGCTGGGCTGCAATCTGAGACAAATAGTTGCACTGTGTCTGCTCGCTGCATGAGCCGAGGTGAGCTGGGCAGTGGGGGCTGCCAGGTTCCAGATTGATGGCGTGTCGAAACCCCAGAGCAAGATATGTTGGCAGCAAAGTGATCCTCCGTGGGGAATCCAGCATAATATGCTTTCCAGATTTCTGGGCCAGCTTCCAGCTTCTCACTCCTATGTAAGCAACAACTATCCCTCATGAGGGAGAAGAAGGGCCCTTGCACTTGCTGCTGCTGATTGCCCTAATAAATGTGTTTAACATATGTATGTTTATAAAGCAGCCATAGGGAAGCAATTTGACTACCTCTTTCCACATATATCTTCCTTCTGCCTGCCTGAGGGCTGGCACGATGCCAGCCTGAAGACAATGCCGTAGAAACTTGACAGCCATCTATTCATGCATATGGTCAGACAGAACAGTGTTCCTTTGAGATTACTCCTCCTATGCTAAGCACGCTGCCAAAGGAAATTACAATACACTTTCCATTTTATGATACAGATAATCAACGTTATAATATTCGTGTTATCTCCGAATATTGGAATTTTTTTTATTCTTGAGAGAAACTGAGCTATTGTGACTGTATTGAACACCACAGATCTGAACCAGCTCCCCTGACTGCCATGCAGGCTCTCAAAAGGCTCATTTCACAGTTATATTTCTCAGGATAACTGGTCTTGGGTATTGCTATGTTCAACCAAATCTAAATTTCTCTGTCTTTTAAGCAGCTTTTCTGAAAGCCAGTAGCGGCTTCCCTCCTCCAAAGTCTGCATCAATTTGACCAAGTTATGACAATTGTCTGCACTTGGTGTTGGCCTCTGAATAATTCTTTGGTGAAATATTAAAAGAAAAAACCCCAAAGTATGTATCTTAAATTAGGGGAAAGTGAATTAGTTGCCTTGAAACTGGTAGATGATTCTTTTTTTTGTAGGAGTTTCAGGTGCCCTGACTAAGGAATTTAGGCATAACCTAACTATAGTGATAAAAATGTGCAGCCAGTGCTACAGTTACCATAGAGGTACAAGCATCCCCAAAGGCTGAATCCCACCTCTTTAGACACAAGTCTAAAATAGATAGGATGAAATATCTTCTGGGAGGAAACTTTTTCCGTTGACTATGGAACAACAAACACTAGAGTCCCGTATTTTTAAAAAATGAAATTCTTTGAGACTAATTCAACCCTAGAGCTGTACTAAATTTATAAGAGTAGTCTAAATTTGGCAGATCTTGACAAATCCTACTTACAAAGAATATTTCCATTATTCACCTTAGGAGCTCTTGGGATTACCCTACAGGTAGCCCCAGGGTTGAGTAATGAGGCTGCATTTTAAGAAAGCAGTCTAAGATGAGCCTGCTTCTTTAAAGAATTACTTGCTTGAGCCTTCTTGCCACTGTTACATCGATTTATCATATTCCATTAAAGTGGAATATGATAAAATTAAAGTAGTGATGGCATTGTATTGGAAAACAGCCCTACCAAGTATGTCACTGGGAATTGTGACTGAAAAATAAAGAATAAATACCAAAATCAGAGCTGGAAACTTGATCTTGGATCATAGTATGTGCATACTGAGAGACTTGGGGACTTTTCTTAGCCAGGAAAAGGTGACAACAAAAACACATTAAAAAGATCTACAAGCATGGAATAGCTTTTTTCCCCTCTGATACAGGAGTTAAATCCTGAGCCCATCTCATGAATTGATACTATGCTGTACTTTAAACCAACTGTGCTGTATGTGAACTAAGACACTGTTTTCTGAAAATTCTTTCAGGGGAAAGGACATTTGCAAGGCAAGTATGTCTCTCCAGGTATGCAAGATAGCACTATCAACAAATGGGTACTCAGACTGCAAAGTCAGAGGGAGATACCAATATGCTTTGGGATATGAGTGGACACTTGGATTACTTTTCTCTCTTTCTCTGCCTTCTGATTCCATGTTTTCATGAAGTCTTCCATTCAACACCTATGATGAAGGATATCTACTTTTTTTCCCCTGGTTTTCAGGTTAAATTTTGAATCATTGCCTTCCTTTTCAGTTTACCTTGGGAGTGAAGTTCATACAGAACAGCTGATTGACCTTTGGAATACTTAGGAAAACAACATTCAGTGAAATGAGGAAGCTGTTATAGGTGAGACATCCAGCTCTATTCTGTTGTTCAAATCCCTACAGAGAACAAGAGCAAGGAAAAGAGAACAAAAGATATTTAAATATTGGCTTCCCCCTTGGTCATTTAATACTAAAGTCTGGAAAGCGTCCTATCACTTTCCATGTGACAAATGGTGTGGAGGTGTTAGCAGGAAAGAAAAGTAATGGAAAAATAAGAACACACATGTAGAAATTATTTAAAATGTTCTTCTTGCTCTTTTTGGAAAGAAAAGTATTATCATAAATGTGTGGGTTTGTAAATATATATTTAAAGGTTTTAAATTTAATAATAATTGTTAGGCACTTCTTTTGCTTTTTTGAAAAAGAAGCAATTTATGGAGATATTTTCAAACCATATATTTTTCAACAGTACACATCATTATTATCTATATTAAGTGAATGCTCAACAATAGGAGTTTGAATAGAACTACATTATACTGAAGCACATTTACATAGTGCCGTAAGTGACATTTTGCACATGTCAGGTTAATCACCAAAAGCATGAAATAGACTGTGAGATTTTGGGTTATGAATATAATTTCTGCATATTTAATGTACTCTCCTTTTGTTTTCTGGACCAATATATTTTATGGGAATACTAAAAAAAAAAGAAATTGCTACAGGTTTATAAATGAATGGGTTATTAAGATATTTTATTTTATAGACACCTTTCCTTATGCATTGATTTCCCTCAAAAATCTTGAAAATCTGTTTGCATTTACTGTTTAATAATGTCCGGTTTCACTGAGTGTTGTGGTTTAATCCCAGCCCCACACAGCCACTCCATCCTTCCCTCCCTCCCTCCTCCCCGGTGGGATTGGGGAGAGAATTGGAAGAGTAAAAGTGAGAAAACTCCTGGGTTGAGGTAAAAGCAGTTTAACAGGTAAAGCAAAAACTGTCTACACAAGCAAAGCAAAACAAGGAATTCATTTACCATTTCCCACAGGCAGGCAGCTGTTCAGCATCCCCAGGACAGCAGGGCTCCATCACCCGTGACAGTGACTTGGGATGACAAGTTCTGAACACACACACACACCCCCCTTCCTCCTCCTTCCCTCAGCTTTACACAGTGATCACGAAGCCATAGGGTGTGGGATACCCCTCAGCTCAGTTGGGGTCAGCTGTCCCAGCTGTGTCCCCTCCCAGCCTCCTGTGCACCCCCAGCCTCCTCGCTGGTGGGGTGGGGTGAGAGGCAGAGCTCAGTGTCACTCAGGACTGGTGCAGGTCACTGGGTAGCTCAGCAGTACCCACAACATCCCTGAATCATCAGCACTGCTTCCAGCACAAACCCAAAACACAGCTCCATACCAGCTACTGTGATGAAAATTAACTCTACCCCAGCCAAAGCCAGAAGGCTGTGCTACTCTGGTAAAGCTGGGCTGAGTCACAGGAGAAGTGATTTATATGTACTGTGCAAACCATCACCATCTCACAAAGAAAGCCACCTTCCTGTTACCAACTCAGTGTCCTGAATCTCTACTAAAAATTGTGCTGATACATAGATATACATACATACATGTATGTAGTGATGATACCGAAAATTTGGCAGAACTGTTTCAAAATCTGAATTGGAAACAAAGAAAAGTGTTTGTTTTCAAGGGGAAATTGACACACAGAGATGTGAACATAGATCTGACCAGACTGCAAGAAAATTAATGAAGTAGTTCATAATGTACTTTACTTTGAATGACAGGCCATTTCTTTTGGACAACTCAGTATTAAGCAATGTTTTCAAAGTATTTATTAGTGACACAGAGCAAACTTGAAGCTTGAAACCAGGTCCTTGCCCCAATGACACTGTTTTAAGTGGTGAAGTAACTAATAAAAAACAAGAAAGAGGAAAACCCACTATTTGTAGCCGTTATTAATGGCAAAATCTGTTTCTGTTTAAGTAGCTCTCACTGCATATTGTATGTGAAAAAATTCAGGACAATTATTCCACATTCAGAAATGTTTCACCTCTGGGAAAACACTCAGCAGTGGCCAGGTTTTTCTAATGCTTTTTCTTTAAGAATGTGAGAGATATTTTCCATATTTGTCAAAACTGTATTATTTTTGCTGTGATTTTTGCTGTAACACTCAGCTATATATTTGCCATAAAAAGATTCTTGACCTTGGGATAACACCTGAAGGTCTAATACAGCAATGAAGGCACTCAGTCATATGATTCTGCAGTGATCTGAATGCTAGACTCTTTTTTGTTTTTAGTTTAAATATTTTGGAAACATGAGTATTGCCTGCTATGAACTCTTTTCTATATACACAATTGAAACCTATGGCAAATTAAAAATACATTATATTTGTATTTTAGTGCAAACCTAAAATTCATGTACTTTCCAATTTAAAAGTGATGACTCTTTAATTAAACAAGAATGAATTCTATAAGCTATTCCACTTTCTAGCTGATCTAGTATATTGCATAGAAAAAGAAGTTTTCTACACCTTTAGGATAAACACAGACATTTGCAGAAGGATTAGAAGATCTGAAGTGCTGGCCAAAATATGTTGTGTTTCAATATACAGAGTAACTTAAAAGCCTCCTTGCTCAGTTGAAAACTAGTGGATGGAACCTTGCTAGACTGGCATTTCTGCTAAAAGGATGCACTGGGGCTAATTTCTTTGATAAGGTACTAATAAAAAGCTTGTTCAGTCATCTTGCACCTTGAAGAGCCTTATATTGAAAGGGAAGATTCAACAGCAGAGTTTTATTTGCTCAGCAGTCGCAGATGGAGCAGCTTGGAGTGTCAAAGAGGAGTTTCTACTTTATATTGTATTCAGAACTAAAAAATGGCAGTATGGCAAAGAGCACATGTAAAGCAAATGTATTACTTCTGGCATGCCAAAATTCTAAGTTTTGTAACTTAAGTTTGGGGTCGTTATGGTTGGTTGGTTTTGTTTATTTGTTGTTGGGTTTTCACATTATTTTGTTGTGAGATTTTTGGTGGGTTTATTTTCTGCTCACCCCCAAAAAAAATCATAACAGAAGAATTGTATCAATGCCTTAAAAGGTAAGATTTTATTTCTGTGTAAAAAGCAGCTTTGCTTTTTTAAAATGGTGTCTACTAGAGTAGAAAGTGAGTTTCAGTTGAATTATGTTTTTGCTAAATTCAAAATCCTCTTTCACTTACTATGGAAATGGGCACAAATTTACTGTGCTGTTGTATTTCCCTAAAGAAATAACTAATTTGCCATGATACTGAGACGGGGGAAAAAAAAAAAAATAAAAGAAGGGGGAAATATTATCTATTTGATATTTCTCTTTAATCTTCATTTCTTTTTGAAATTATGATATTATTATAAGCTGACAAGTGAAAGTTCATGCAGAAATTGAAGTAGACAGGGAGTTGAAACTAAGGGGAAGTGACTCTTAAATTTACTAGGAACTATGGGCATTTGTCGTTTTAGCAAGGATTTTGGTATGTGTTTTAAAGGTGATATATAGGGGAACTCATTTGATGTAAAGGTAAGGAACCAGAGTCCATGTCTGCTGTTACATAAACCACTAAATGTCTCAAATACTTAATAAAAAAAAGCTGTCAGCAGAATCACAGCCAATGACATCTATATTACAATTGTATCATGCTTGAACATTTTAAAGTAAATGATTAGTAACCTTCAGGTCTAATGTTTTCTTTAATGTCTTAGAACAGCCATAAAATATGGAAACTTGCTTTGTATTAAAAGAGAAATAAATCATACTTTTTACCTGTGTGGGAGCTTGTTTCAGAGTCCATCACAACTAAACTTATCCTGCTCTGTTCTGTTCAAGCCTAACTCAGTCTTCCTTAAAAAAAAAAAAAAAAAAAAAAAAATTAGTCAAGTTCTGTTTGGATGAAGCATATTGATATTAAACATGTATTGTGATGTTGTAGGAAACAATATGGCATCCTAAGAGAAAAAGAAGAAAAGGAAAGAGTTATACTTAGGTGGCAAGTTGTAGAGCTATGATGAATTCTGTCTTTCCACCGTATAAACCAGTTCTGTCAAGGTCATATTTTATCACCTGGATTCAGAGTTCCTTCCTGATTAGTTTATCCAAACAACTGCTGCTGATACAGCCCATTGCATTTGCTGGGTACTGAGTCAGGATGGTGATCACCACATGGCTGACAGACTTTCCTTGCAATACTTCTGTTTTTTAAAAGTGAATGATACAGCTTTTTCCCCCTCACATTCCCTATTTCAAGCCAGCCTCAAAAAACGGTAATTCCAGAAGAGCAAGAAGTGTTTGTGTGCAAAGAAGCCACAGTTCAATGTGGGGAATGTCAAATGTGTTGGCAGAATGAGTAAATATGTATCCACATAGCTTGCACAGTGGAATGCAGGCTTCAAAACAGAAAAATCTGAAGTGATCTCTATATTCACTTGGTCTTCACTTCTAAACAAAATGTGCAACTTGTACAAAATATTTTAGAATATTATTTTGAAATGCTCAAATGGCTGGAATATAAGAGATTAGTCAGACGTTTCTAAGAAACAAATTATTTCTATGAAAGCTTCTCGTCTTATTTTTTATTTGTACCCTACCCTATATTTGATGAGACTGTCAAAAATTTGCCTTATGTAAAATAACTGGCAAATTTTGAAACGGGGAAAGTAATCCTGTAATAGAAAAATAATTTCTCCTTAAAGTCCCATGTATTAAATGACTCTAAGGTTCACATATCTCTAATCCCCTCTCTTTTCTGCATTTGATTTTTTTTTTTTTTTGATTGATGAAACAACTTCAGTTACACTAAATATTTATTTCCCTCAGTTTCTCATTTCTAACTTCATATCAGAGAGAGGGGGGTAGGGGAGAAGAAAATATTTGAATGATGTAGAAAGATAAACCAACCAGCAGGCCCTAGAGTGTTCTTGTGACGTCCCCATTTTATTCAGTTATCTTTTTATTTTCTAAAAAAAGGCATTTTCACTGGAATAGCTGTCTGTGTGCCTTTCACCAGGCAAATGGCCTTGTGGCCAACACACAAAAGCCTAATCCCATTTCTCCTCTTGTTCTTTAGTGAGGGCTTAAGTTGAGATAAATGCGATGTGTGGCAGATGGCTGTGGAGCTAACGAAGCCCAGGTCAGGGTGAGAGGGAGGCAGAGCTGCCACCAGACAAGGTCAGGAGGCTGCCCCGTTCTGCTGATAGCAGCACCCAGCTCTGCTGATAGCAGCACCCAGCTCTGCTGATAGCAGCACCCAGCTCTGCTGCTGCTCTGGCACCGCAGCAAAACTCAGCCCTCGGCTCAGGCACATATGCTGGGAAGAGCTTTCTTCACCTGAGCTCTTTTAATAACCCTCCATCACTATGAAATATCTGACCACTGGGGACTCGCCTGGCAAGTCTAACAAATTAGGGCTGCCTTTACAAGTAAACAGCTATGCCTGCCAGTGATTTCCATCTGCCCAGCACTGCCAGGTTCATTATGAGCATCAGGAGATGGAGTTAAACAGATGGCAGGAAATGTGCTTGGCCCTTGCACTCAGGAGAAGAGGACGAGAGGCAATTGCTTTGCATAACATCCCTTTCCCTTCATTACTTCACATTATAATATGTAAATAGTCACCCCAGGAGGAATTTAAAAAGCACTTAGCATTGAAATATAAGGGTGCTACATGGAGAGAGAGAGAAAGGAAGGGATGAAGTTTCAGCTGTTTGCAAACCAGAGTTTGCTTCCCAGCCCCCTCCATCCCCAAAGAGGTTTCAAGGGCTGCTTTTATTTCTGACACACTAAATACAACTACTTCTGAACGTGTCTCATTCTCTTTCCCTGGCTGTCTCCAAAGGCTGCAGGAAGCTGTCAGGCAGCAGCTTGCAGGAAGGCCGGAGTGTGTGTGTGAGACACACCGAGTGCGCAGCGCCAGCCAGCCAGCCTCTGCTCAAAGCCCTCCTTCTCCTTTTTTGTTTTGAGTTGACATTGGAAGTGCAGAAAGCCTGCAATCTGGTAGGGAAACATCATTAAACACTGTCCCACACAGGAGTAAAGAAAATAATCCAATTTTCATTCGGAAATTTTAACATCTTTGGATTAAAGTGGGGACACAAATAAAGCTGCATAGGACTTGAATCTCAAAGTAGGAAACTTATTTCTATACTGTGCCCTGCCACAGAACTATTAGAGGCTGCTAGACCTTTCAATTTCTGCTTCTGAGTGTAAATAAAAACAAATATAACTTAGAAACAAACAGTTGAAATCATTGGACATGAGGATTTGGGTAGAAGTCAGGCTGTCTGAACATGGATCCAAATTTACTGGAAGACTGGCAGTATTTTTTATGCATTACTATTATGCTTAATATATTGAGAGCCCCGTCTCAGCTGAAGCCTGCATTTGCTGCTGTAAAACAAAGAACAAAAAGAAAGGAGTGAGAGAAGACCAATACAAAAGAGGGGTAAAACAGCCTGGCTTCAGTGGACTGATACCAGTTGTGAATCTGATCATCTGACCTGCCAAGTCATATCTCTTCATCACATATTAGAGGAATAGATTACATAAAAAATAAAAGCAGCCAGGAAGACAAGATACAGTGGCAATAGTCTGTCAAGATTTTCCTCTTCATTGAAGCATCTGGAGTTCACATAATGACTGGAAGATACATGATATTCAGTAGAGTTTAGACAGCTAAAAATGTAATCTGGGCAGCTTCTCAGAGGAAGGGCACTGCAGAATAAGCTCATCAGGTCTGGGAGGGGTCCAAGTCATATTTTGAATCCTGAACAAATACTGGAGAATAAAGTCTGTGAATATGATGCATGTAAGCACACAAGTCAGGAGGGTACCAGCAGCTGCCAGCACACTTTCTCCAAACGGGAATTATATACCTCAGTTAAATGCCCTGTAGTAGCAGTCTGGTGCCCCTTCTGCTCCAGCTGAGAGCAGATGTTCAGAGGCCAGCAAGGAGTGCTGTATTTTAACAGAGTTATGAGAAAAACTCTCACAGAAGAAAAGGAAAAGTGTTTCACATTTGCCAGCTTTCTGGGTCCTGCTGGTAGACTGCTAGATTTCAGGATGGCTAGCAGCCCGGACTACCAGATGTTCAAAAACCCCAGACAAAAGACCATGGAGTCTACAAAGAAGAGTTCTTCTACACTCCAAGGACAAAGCTGTTCTGCCTTGCACAGCCCAGGCTTGTCTGCAATACAAGAGGCTTGTCACGTACGTGCAGATCTACTGAGCGTCCAAAACATGTCCAAAAATGAGACTCATAAAACCTACTGCCTGTGGACCTGCCAGTTTTGACAGGTCTGAGTCTGGAAGCTGCATACAGACTGAAAGGTTCCTCTGTGATTGTAGTGGCAGGAGGTGGTACATCCAAACTTTAAGCCTCAAACCTTCCATGACTTCTTCCTAACAAAATTCATAAAATAGGATTTTTTTCCACTTGGTCATCTTTATCACCTTAAATAAAAACCACTCCACATCCTGTCATGAAAACATGGTGTCAGTGTATTTTCCATATAACTTTTCTCCCCTCCTCCTTGGTTTCTTCTCTTATTATCCAATTTCCTACTTCTGGCTCAAAAATTCATCAAACTGAGTTTCTGTATTTAATAGGTATGTTTACTATTTTCTTTTTGTTGGCCTCAATATTTTGCTCTACACTTTTATTTGTAAGAATTTAACTTGTATTTTACTGTCTCTTACCAAACCATATTTCCAGCTTCTGAAGCATTTCTGCCCAATGGCTCAGGCATCCTGCACACCACTGGTATTAAGAACAGTAGTGAATCCTTTCACATTTTCCTCCTTGCAAGGTTAGACATGGTTTCTGGGGCTCTCTTATCCCACACAGGAATTGCCTCCACACTATATACAGGGATCAATTTATATTCTTGCTTCTAATTAGTGTAAGATTTCTTTGGACCTTCAAGGCCATTCTCTTTTACACAGTCTAGCATCTTGATTAATTTTGGCATATGCTGCTCCCCTTGTCAAACCCAATTATACTGTAGCCCCCGTTACTTAGGGGTTTGACAGCAGTTCATAAAGCAATTTTTATTTGGGATGAGATTAGACTCTCTTGCTCTAGTTTGGAGATGGTGATTGCTTCCCTGCAGCTGCTTTCTGTGCATTTTTTCTTATTTTTCTGGCAATACATTGGTGCATGGAGTTATTGGATTTCAGGCTGAAGTGGAAAGGAGTATCTGGACTCATTCCCCAGCCATCCCAGGGGTGTGCTCCAGGTGTGTAATCCTAGACAGGGAGGCTGGGAAAAGAGGATATCACCAAAGAAACCACTCTTGTCCTTAGTACATTGCACTAGTGTTCACTCCTTGCTCCAAAGATCTGCAGCTTTTCCTCTTTAAACGACAAAAAAGGAAGAATATGAATTTACAGGCTTATTTACCCGAGCCAGGCTCAGAAAGTGCCTGTACCCATCATTTCAATGTGAGATCCAGCTGAAATGACAGTGTGGTTACAATATGCTTTCTCTGCCACTGCTCTGTGCCCTTTTGCCCACTTTCCGCCAAAGCCATCTTGTATCTTATCAGCATCTCCTGGCAGGGACTGTCTGTGTGCCTCTTTAAAGGTAGGCAGACACACAGAGAAGGGTACAGACAGAGATGTGAGACCTGGGATATGGATGTGAAGAGGCTGCTTAAAACCTTTATGGTGCACCAATCAGACTTGCAAACACTGTGTGAAGTTCCAAACACATATAAAACCCAAAGGAAACTCCAGTTAGTCAGGCTCTACGAAAAAGAGTATATATAATATTTTCTCCAATGTTTTATAAACAAATGGCAAGGGTTCCCCCAAGTGCTATATCCTTATTCAAAATCTCCAGCTTTGAAAGGTTATTTGGAGATTGGACTAGTAAAGAACCCAGTCTCCTTTTGCAGGCACTGGAATTTTTCTCCAGCTGCAAAGAAATTGTTTGCTTCAAGGGTTTTGAACAGACAGCAGATTATCGGTTTGCCTGTACCAAGGTGTCAGGAACCTGTGGGATCACCTGAACTGTCTTTGCCCTGCAATTGTGTTTGCAACACCTCCCACTGCAGCACCTTATTCAAAGGATCTTACAGCAAAATCTTATTTTCTCAGGCTTTGTTTTTATTTCACAATAAGAATTCAATATGGAAAATGAAAGAAACAAAGATTTGGAGAAGGGACCAGAACACATTTACCCCTTCCTGAAATGAAGGGAACTTTTGCAAGGTTCAGCAATTAAAAATTCTGACACCACTCTTGATTTTCTAGTTAAAAATAAACTTGCATTTAAACAACAGTTAAATTGATCTTATGTAGCTGGAAGTGACAATACTTATCCGCATGAAGCTATTTAATATGGGTGAAAGTCAAGAACATTGAAAACATAATTTCTACATATTTTACATTAAATGTGGGCGTTGCAGTTTGTTCATATAGAAATTTTTAAAAGTATAAACCATGGTTCTTTAGTTAGTCATAGAGAGGCAGCAGCCACATTTTTTTTTTTTTTTTAATTTTGCCTTGCTCTGCAGCTCTATGGGGCATGTCAACATTGTCCCTCATTCCTTGTCATTAGCAGGCTAAAACACCTTCCATTTCCTGGAGATTAGACACTCCAGAGAGAAGAGGTTTTGCTGTATCCCCCTCTGTCTGCTGAGACAGCTGTAATGGCTACGTGCACCTGTGGCACAATAGCCACCAGCAGCCAGCTAGTATTGTTTATTGCTAATGAGGCACATAATTGCTGCAGTTAATCCAGCTTCTGAGGTTACTAGGTAAAGGGAAGAAAACTGCAATGAAACTGGATAGGGTTACAGAGTGAGCAGAGTGTCTCCAGCATTTAATTTAGCTCTAACAAGGCAGTTAGTGTTAGATCTCGACTGATTGTTAAAGAGCACTTACTGATGTTAATAACCATAATAATCAGCTATAACTGGCATAAATTAATTCAGTATTACAATACAGAAGTAATAAAATGGGTAATCATTATGCTCTTTAAATTATATTAATGTGCACATTCAACCATATCAAATGGTTTAACTGTTCACCAATATAGCAATAGTAAATTAATTTGGAAGAAATGCAATGCAGCAAACAAACCCTAATTGCCATTTAATAAGTATGGTAATTTCTATTTAATTTGGCTACACTGTCCTGTTGAAAGGGAAAAAACTAAAGTATGTAGAGTTAGGAAAAAAATATGTTTAAGTGTTTCAACATGACTAATTGAAAGAAAGCTCTACAGTTCTGTGGTCTCATTTCTCTGTGTTTGGTTCTTTCTATATTGCAGTCTCCCCTGGCCCTCCAAAGTCTGCCTTGCTCCAGATTTGCCTTTGATATTGATCCAGCCAACAAGCAGCTGGCTGTGAGTCCCCAAATGTCTCAATACACTATTGACAGAGTGTGCCCAAGTGTTTTATTAACAGATTAAGGGACAGGAAAAAATACAGACATATCCTATCCATCCCCTCAATCTCCGGAATCTCAATCTGCATTGGAAGGAGGTTAAAATTTTTATAAAGCTAAGTGTATGTGGTACACAAAAGTCAAGGTGAATAGAAAATGGATTTCAGCCTTCACTAAACACTAAATCTGCAACACACTTCTTTTAAAGCTTTGCTGCTGTGCAAATAGACCAGAGGCAGGGAGATATTAATTAAACAGCCGAGGCAAAGAATCTACAGCTGCTCCTACTGCAGTCCCACATGGGGTCTGGATGCTGCTAAGCCTTTGTATCAGTAAATACAAAGGTTCCCATTTCAAATCCATGCACCTCAGCTAAGGGTTATTTCCTTACTTGTGTATCCCAGTCAAGATGTAGGTGGCAATTCTTTGTCTGCACTTTTGTTGTATTTTGTTTCCACATATCACCATAACACTCTCCTGGCTCTCTCTCCACATTTCAGTGTTTGTCTACCAGTGGAGGAAGCAGGTGTTACAGAGAAGAAAGGTGTCTAAGATAAGCAGCAGTGCAAGGACAAACCAGGCAAGAGGTTGGAGCACAGCTCTGTGGATGGGGAGAGAGGGGAAGAATTCTGAGCTTTCTGTGTCTCTATTCCTGACACAAATGTAAAGTCTGAAATCCCCCTGAACTCTGAACTCGTTACAGCACTAAATGCAACGTCTTTGAAGTAATTTAGTATCAGTCCTTTAGAAACGTATAAAGGAAACAATAGACCTGCCAAAAGCATTTTCAAAAAGATTAGAGTATGCCACCTCCTATTTACATCTACTGTTTTCAAACAGCTGGAAATGATGCTTTGAAAAGTTTTTTTTGCACAGAATTCTTGAAATTTCTGCTTGGCTGGGGCTGTGTTCTACTTGTTAGCAGCTTTCTGCTGCTAACCCAGGAGATGCTTATGAGGTCTGAAGCTGCTGATTGTAACAGGTTTGGAAGCTAAACACCAGCCACTTGGCAAAGTGCTTCAGCAGTCAGGTAGTTGTTCCTCTGAGCTTTCTCCAGGAATAAAAATCAGAGGGGATTCTCTTTCAGTCAACAGAAAGAGCTGAACAATCAACCATGACTCCTGGGAGAGAGGTGGGGGGATATATGTATAAAAAACAGTCAGTTCTGGAGACAGTTAATCTGCCTCTTTTCTACTGGGGAATTAGAAAGCTGGAATTGTCATTATGTTGTCATTTTATATGTTCAATAAAATACATCTTAATTCCCAGTACAAGAATCAGAATTCTCACTGGATTCTTTTGATAGTAAGACCTGCCCTTTTTGAGATGAATCAGATTTTTCTTTAGAAAAATAGAAGCATATAACATTTTAGCATTAAAATGAGTTCATACTACTTCTAAGAGGAAAAATAAGTCTAATATTCTGTTTTTAAATCTCTCATAGTTACTTTGCCTGATGTCAAAGCCAAAAACAGCTGCAGTGGAGAAGTACTTGTTTCTCTTCCTGTTTGTCTGAGTCTATCCATAAACGCCAGACCAGGACATGCAGATGTATGGGATGTTGTCAGTGTGGCAAATCTGTCTCACCTTGTGAAGCCATTTTGTTTAATTTGTCTTGAACGTTTTTCTGTTCTTGGCACTTTCTGCTGGGTCATAGGAAAGGAAGTGTGGCCTCCACATTGTGATCCACTGTGGGAGTGTTCTCACACATCTGATGTGAAGCACTTGCTTGCGTTGTCCTCTTAATTGTTGATCACTGACTCTGGGAGGAGATACCCCATTGGTCTTTGGTACCATATGAATTTTCCTTTCAAATCATCTTCCAAAGTGACTGAACACCTCTGTGAGAGGCTGAACCAGGGTGGTCCTTGAGGAGTCACCAGACCAAACTGAATCAGAAAGTTCAGCAAGCAAAACCATGGAGACATTCATAGCTACTTTTAGTCACAAATAATTTCTTTATTAGCCAGGATGGAAGAAACTACTACTTTCAAGAAGTGCCTTTTAGTTATAAGCATTTTCCCTCTAGTTTATATTTAGTTTGGTGCTTTAGCCTAGTGTGTATTATAAATTTACCTATCTAAAAATCCATGCCAAAGTATATCGACAAAGAATTTATTGAAGTTTGACTAGTTCAAAGCTGCCAAACTTCATTAATATGAATCAGGAAAAAGGGAAAGAGAAGAAAAAGGTAAACGAGACCATCGGTGTGAGAGAGTAATGTTTCGTGTGACGTCAGCGCTCCGGCAGATGACGTCACGGCACTTGTCGCGCACCTGGCGCTATCGGCGG
>VZRO01000694.1:514280-539280 GCA_013397915.1 Daphoenositta chrysoptera | reverse complement strand
CTGATGTCTATAAAAACAGAAATTAAATAACCCATTAGACTGGGGTTTGGATATATTTGGGGTTGTCTCCTTTAGCAACTGCCCCACACCATAATCCTATAGGGAAAGTGAGGGTTAAGGCACATAAACGTTGGGAATAAATCCCTCAGTATTTCTGCAGCCTTGTCCACACCAACAAGAGCTGTATTTTAAGATCCTTGGCTGCCCAATTTGGCAGGAATTCCGACTGCCTCGGTGGCCACAGGATGTCACTGTTCCTCCACAAACCGGTTATTTTCGATCTGCCGCTGGAGTTCCTATCTTGCTGCTCTTTGATTGTCAGCAGAGCATTCCTACAGGCTGTGATCCTACAGAAAGGGATACATCAAGGAGAAAGATACTTCCATTTTAGGAATAAGAGAGCTGGATGGTTCCCTCAAAGGTCTGAGAAGAATATAGATTGGAGCCTTTAAATGTTACGATGTGGAACTTGCAGTTCCAGAAATACTGTCATGGAGATTAATTGAGTTCCCTGGGCTATCAGACAAGTTCTGACAAGGGATTATATTTAAGAATATTTATGTTTCAGATTGGGCACTGGCTGGTGTCTCTAGAGGTACTGATTTCCATCTGTAACTAAGAAATGAAGCTCCTAAAATTCATCACTTCAATGTGGCTTTTATGTAACAGTTACATGGAAAGAAAAAAACAAGTCAAGCCTTGCAAAAACACTTGATATTTCCTTAAAATACACCTTTAAAAGAAACTAATTTTTTTTTTTTTTTTTGCTGGTCCAGCTGTTGTATTTGAGAGAATTTTAATGCTTCACCCTTGCATGTTGTTATTACAGGTTTTCCTCCTGCTGTGAAGATGATTTTGAGCTGCTACACCTGAGAGTGGCCACAGATCAATCCTGTAACTAAATCAGAGGTGACTTTGAACTTGTATTTGCAGCACACCGAAAACACGATATTAATCATAAGACTATTATGTTTTTCAGTATTTGGTAAAAATGGGAACTTAGGTAAACACAGAATATATATTTCAGGAAATGTGCCTGTTTCTATTTTTTCCAAACACCATCAAGCTCATGCTTCCATTTGCCTTTCGTTTAACCAGGTTCCAGTCATTGCTTTTTCTGCTGTGAATTACTCATCTATAATCTATAATTGCAATCATGAAGATATTTGACAATACTATTACGTGAAAAACACTTGACTTGAAATTTCACTTGGCAGTTTGACTTCTCTCTTCCCAGATTTCCACAGAACGTGCCTCTGCTGCCAGGAGAAAGACATTTCATGAGTCAAAGAAGCCATTGTGAGATTCCTTCAATGTTCCTCCACGTGAAAGCCTCAAAAAGCAAGAGCTAAAATCAGGCTGGCAGACAGGTGGAATTGAAGTGCTGCTTTTGTTCTCCCTGCTCTGTGTTTCTGCTCCCGTGGCTCTGTTTTGTGGTGACCTCTCAGCTGGCAGCAATTCCTTTCCCAGCAAACTGCACATTCCCCTCCCTCCGTGCCAGCTATTAAAAGCAGATGTGCAGGGAGAGCTCTGTTATGATGCACTTCTGTGGGCTGATTTCATCCCTTGGCTGGAGTGGTGGGATGCCTCCCAGGAAAGCTGGAGAAGAAGCCCAGGAGGATTTAAACCCATAAGTCTGAGCTAAACTCCTGGGCCTGGAGCTCTGTTGATATCACAGTAAATGAAGTGTAACACAGCTAAAGCAAACTGAGCTAAATCACTGCAAGGCTGGAATGAGGGAGGGATTGGAGAGATTAGATCTGATCTTGCATTTATCTCTTTGTTCTTTAGAGGCTGTTCTGTGGGTCCTAATAAATCATTAAGAAACCATCCTGGAAAGAAAAAGCAGCTTTGCATTGTCCCCGGACCGGCTTCATTTTGAAGCACAGAAATCTTGAGAAATAAGCTTATAATCTCCTGCAAAGCCATGAGGAGGAACAAGGCACCA
Organism: Daphoenositta chrysoptera; assembly: GCA_013397915.1. Classification (NCBI taxonomy): domain Eukaryota; kingdom Metazoa; phylum Chordata; class Aves; order Passeriformes; genus Daphoenositta; species Daphoenositta chrysoptera. The sequence continues at coordinate 537,332 of VZRO01000694.1, read as the reverse complement.
TGCCATTTAATTGGTGTATTTATAGGGAGGTCGTCTCATAGCCTGCATCTGACTCAAAGCCGAAGCCATCTGGGAATGTTTCTGTGGGTGACGACCACATTCCAGGAAACGTCACAGCATCCTGCAGCCCTGTGGGATGAGGATTGCTTCAGGCTCTCCTTTGGCTCGGGGTAGGTTTGGAGGAAGGAAGCCACAGCCAGAGTTCAGTATGTCATGCTGTGACACCCCTTCTCCCTGTTTTTGGGCCAATGGTTAACCTCACTCCTGGGATTTCTCCTGGAACGTGCCCCTGCTGTCATGTGTTGATTGGAAGAGCTCGTCACCGTTTTGTTCATTAATAAGGTTTCCTAGCTGAGCTGCAGATCCCATTAATGGCTTTGTAGAGCATCAGGAGCACAGGTGGGGATCACTGGAGCAGCATTCCTTGGAAAAGGCAGTGGGTGCTGGTGTCACCCTGCACTGGAGCTGCAGGAAATGATCCCACTGATCCTTGGCCCTTCATTTCTGCTACAGGAGGAGCTGGAGGAGCTGGAACACGAGGTGTGGGCTGATGTCCTCTGTTTCCCAAGGTTCCTGCTTTGTGAGGGGAAAGTGAAGCCGTTTTGGGGTGTGTGGGCCCAAGGACAGTCAGTTGTGGGGTGGTGGGTGAAATCCCTGCTCCCAGGAGAAGCCTCTCCCAGACTTTCCTCCTCTGGAGCAAAACCAGGCTCTAGAGCAGAGGAAGTAACCAGAGGCCTGGGCTGCCCTGTGCAGTGCCCGGAGCTCGTGAGGAGCAGCTGACAGAGCACTTTGTGGGGTGACCTCCTCGGCTCGCCCCGTTTCTGTCACTGGGGCGGTGCAGCTGACAGCAGATCCGGCTTCCCACACCAAGTCTGACCTCGGATGTTTCCAGGCTGGCTGGGGGAGCCTCGGGAGAGCCCCGCGGGGGCTGTGGGGGGAAGGCACGGGGTGTTGGCTCCCCGTGTGCAGGCAGGGGTTAAGCGCTCTGAATTTGCAGTAGGCAGCAGCTTTCCCATATAAGAGCACTGCACTCATTGGCTCTCCCCTCCACTGAGAAATCTCTCCAGTCATTTCCTGTGCGAGCCCTCCTTCACTTCGCAAAAAGCCACACGGCTGAGTAAATAACAGGGATCTGGGGCTGTTCCTTCTCACGGGCAGCTTGGATTCTCTCATGGACCACCAGCAGCAGCCAGGAGCTCAGCACCGAGCCATCCCCAGGCTGCTGAAATGAGCATGGGCTTCTCTGCAGCAGGGCAGGACTCTCACCCATGGATGTAAATAATTTTGGGTCTGCCTTCATGCCAATTAACACTTTTTGGTGCTCGGCTTGGTTTCTGCTGGGAGGTGATTTCGCCTCTGAAGGATCTGTTGGGGCTCCTTGTCAGATCAGTCCTTGGGTGGAGCTTGCAGCAACTTCTGGTAAGTGCTGTGCTCTTCTGACAGCAGGGCTTGGTGCTGCGCTGCTCAAAACGGCTTGGTGAGGTCTCAGAGAGAAAGAACTCCGTTCTTGAGGAGTGGAAGTTGAGCTGGCAAGCAGAGAGTGCTCCCTGTGCTTCCCAGGGATGCCCAAAGTGGGTGGATACATCAGAGGGTCCTTTTTTATAGGACCATTTTGCTCTTGCTTTTAACCCAGACGCTCTGTCTGTGCAAGACTGACAATAAATAACTCTTTTGAGCGCTGTGGAGAGATGGAAACTGCAGCTGAGAAATGATTTTGGGGAGAGGAAGACAGAAAAGCACGAGCAAACTGTTATGGAAGTGCAAATATCCTTCTAAAGGATTCGGCAAACGTACCAGTAAGTGTTTTGGGGAAGGAAGTAAGTCTGAAATGGAATTAAAGGGTGTGTGCAGAGGAATGTTTGTCACTAGAGCGCAGACTAAACTGAATGGCTGAATTATCATAACGGTCTGTCTCCAAATCAGCCCTTGGCTTTCTTGCTCTGAGCTGCATAAAGATGCTTTGTGGCCGTTTTCTGCCTGGACCTGTGTATTTTCACACCCTAAGGTGAGCCAAAATGCTTATGCTGTGTCCATTTACCTCTTTGCTGGTGCAGGCTATGGAGTCTGGCTGTAGTCCCAGCAAGGGAGATTTCTCTTCAGAGGAAACCTGTTAACCGTTTGGAGAGAGTGCACGGGAATGAGGAGTTGTTAACCAAAGCTCCGCTGCAGGTTGGTAATTTGATGTTTAATTGCTGCCTCACAAACTGTGTGGATCTGCAGCCAGGCTGACTTCAGGCAGCGTGCCTTGGGTGTGGTCTGAGATGTGCCCAGATAGACACGAAGAGATGGCTCCAAAGAGTCAAAAAAGAGTTCGGGAAGCATTAGATGAGAGGAGGGGGCTGGCTGGGAGCTCTGCTGGGTGCTGGTGCTCTCTGGACAGCAAATCTGCTCGAGCTGTGCTCTGTGCAGGCTCCCAGGGCTGTGGGTGTCTGCAGGGCAGGGGGAGTTCTGTGGAGCTGGGAGCTCAAATCCTGTGCTCACACGGATAGCCAGCAGCTCCAAATGCTGCAGATCCCACCCATTCTGCCCCGGGATGAAGTGTCAGAGTGCCCAGGGGAAGACAATTTGTGCAGGTGTTTTCCCTGGGTGAACAGCCTAAAGCTTCCCAGCAGGGACCGTGGGCAAACCCATCACTGTTCCCAAGCAGGCCTGCAGTGAACCTTTATCTTCTTGGCCACTTGGTGAGCAGCCTGTGCCTGTGCTGGTTACACTGAGACAAGAACAATGATCACAGACTCCTAAAGAGCCACTTTCCTTGCCTTTTATGTCAGGAACATGTGCTGCTGCCAACAGGTGAGGTCATCTCATACACGGGGTTCAGATGTGCTGCAGACAAGTTGCCTGTGCTTCATGAACTGCTTTTAAACTCCTCCTCTACTGGAACCCCATTTAAGACCCTGATCCTTTATTCAAATACTCCTCCTGTGCAGAGTTTTACCAAATCTCCCTCCCAAGGAGCCTGTGGTCAACCTGGGAACTTTCCTTGTGTCGCACCGAACGCCTTTGGGGTTTGTGAAGAAATTGTGTTAATTCTCCCCATCCCTCGCAGGTTTAGTGCCCCCACAGGGAACATCTTTGTTGATCTGCAGGACCACCTCTCCTGGCAATGGATAAGTTCACAAACGGGCAGCCAGGCCCAGCTCAGAGGAACAGGTTCATGGGATTGCTAGAAACTGATGACAGCATCCAGGAAGACAAACCTGCACCGAGTAAAAAGGAAGAAAGGTCGGGACATGGAAGGAAAGGACAGCCACAGCCCTTGGAGACACCTTACCAGAAGGAGAGCAGTGACTTTGCCCCTAAAATCAAGGTCAATCTGAACTATCGGCCAGGACTCGTCAGCAAGTGAGTAACTGAGTAACTTCTGGGTATTTGACCAGTTTGGGTCGAGATCCAGGTGATCCACACTGATCCTGAATGGTGGGAGCCTATGGGTTTTCCCAAGTCTAAACTAAAAGTGGCAATGTGGGAATATTACAGGCATCTGGTGGGAGGTGATTAAAAGCAGCAAGGGGATGTTTTGGGGTTCTGGAGGGTGCCCAGGTGTGTTGGGTGTGTTTTGGGTCAGTCTGAGCCAACAGTCAGCCAGAGCAGCCTCTCGGGGAGCCCTGCACAACTGAGCTGCTGCCAGGGCTGGGACCCAGCCCGAGAGAGCTCCCACCACGGGATGGGCCCGACTCTGGTCCTGCAGCTCCCTTGGGCTTCTCCCTCTGCCCTGGAAGCGTGCCAGGCTCGCACATCAGCCTGGATCCGGGAACAGCTCCAGCCGATGGAAAGAGCAGCCGCTCACGAGAATTCTGGGAAATAACTGTCTCTATTTTTCCCTTGACTCAAAAATAAAATACTTGAGTGGCTTTCCCCCCCAAAAAAACTCTCCTCTGTCTCCCTCCTTTCTTCCACTTGGCCCTGCTCTCCAGAACTTCCTAACACTTTGCGTTTGTCCCGCAGCCAGAAGGACCCGAATCGCTTTGACAGGGACCGGCTGTTCAGTGCCGTGGTGAGGGGCAGCCCCGAGGCCCTGGATGGTTTGCTGGAGTACCTAAGGAGGAACTCCAAATTCCTCACCAATTCCGAATACACAGGTAGATTCCTGCTCCTGGAGTTGTTTGTTATTCGCAGGGTTAGCAGAGCCAGCACTTGTCAGTGTAGGAGGGGAGCAGGGGGAAGCTGCTCGTGGTTCTTTGCTTTCTCCAGCCCTCTGTCTCCTTTTGTTTTCCTTATGTTGAGGAGAATGCCATTAATTCAATACATCCTGATGATTTTGCCTTAGGACTAGTAAAAATACTGATAAAAACCTTTAAAATTATGATTGTATTTGAGTTAAGTTCTGAATCAAGCACTACAGCTGTGAGCAAAGCACCCACACAAAACCCATTCAACCCTCTCTTCCTGCTAGATGCAAAGACTGGGAAGACCTGCTTGATGAAAGCCCTGCTGAACTTAAAAAACGGGAAGAATGACACAATCCCAGTCTTGCTGGAAATAGACCAGAAGACACAGAATCCCAGGCCACTTGTCAACGTGTCGTGCTCTGACTGTTTCTACAGAGGTGAGGAAGGATTCTGTGGGATGAGCAGGTAAAAGGAAAAAGAGGGGAACTGGAGCTCCTGCAGCACTGCAGCCCCAGGGTTCTGGTGCAGTCACACTCAGCCTCACTCACCTTTTAGTTCTGATTCCAGCGCTGCATCTTCTCAGCCTTGAGTTACACCCTCCTTGGTCTGTAAAACAGAAATGATACCTGCTTAATAACCCAAGAAATGAGATTATTGCTTGGGAAAGTATAGAAAGCACTTGTAAAAATGGAAAAGAAGTTGTTTGCCATTGTTAATTGAGCTCTGCTGTTTGGTATTGCTCTGAACAGCACCGTGGCTGTGTGTGGTTGTCTGAATCCTCTCACAGCTGCTTGGGCTCTCGGTGCCAGGCAGGGGGAATTGCCTGCTCTGGTGTTGAATTTCTGATGGTTTTGAGGCTTGTTGGAAGCCCTCAGCTGCCAAGCAGCCCCGAGGCTGCTGTTGCTGTGCAGAACACGCAGCCATCACTGGTGACACCCCGTCCTGTCCCCCCTGAGAGTGGCACAGAGGGACAGGGTTTGCTCTGTCCTCAGGCCAGACAGCCCTGCACATTGCCATCGAGAAAAGGAGCCTGGATTTGGTCAAGCTGCTGGTGGAGAATGGAGCTGATGTCCATGCCAGAGCCCACGGTGAATTCTTCAGGAAGAAGAAAGAAGGGGTTTACTTTTATTTTGGTGAGTCACTGTGGAACCCGTTCCTTTGGGGGTTTTACTGCCTTACTGTGTGTGATGCCACTAATTCTGGCATTTGCCCCTCTGTTGCCACCTTCAGTGTCCTTTAATCAAGGCCTTCACTTATTTAAATGGCAGGGTCACATCTGGGGTGCCCATTGAGCATTTCCATCATCTTTGGGTTGATGTGTTTAATCCTGTCTGAGTGGCTTCAGACAGAGACCAGTATGTGGTTAGTTTGGATTTAGAATCAGTTTGAGATATGGGAAGGTGTTTCAGCTGCCCCCTGAAACAGAGCAATTGTTTATTACAAAACCCTTTCTGAATCTAGAGACACTGAGGCAGAACTTGTTCTGTGTTTCAGTGATAAAACTCTGGGCTAAACATATTTTTCTGGCATTGCTTTTCCCCCCTTTCTTTAATTCTTTCTCACCCCTTTCTGCTTCTTCTCCAAATGCTGTGTCCTGATCTCTCCAGGTGAGCTCCCCCTCTCCTTGGCTGCCTGCACCAACCAGCTGGATGTGGTGGATTATCTTTTAAACAACCCCCACCAGAAAGCCAGGCTGCAGGAGCAGGACACCCAGGGCAACACAGTCCTCCACGCCCTGGTGATGATTGCAGATGACACCGAGGAGAACACCAAGTTTGTGAGCACGACCTACGTGGAGCTGCTGAAGGCGGGCGTGAAGCTCGACCCGACCTGCAAACTGGAGGAGATCGTGAACTACGATGGGCTAAACCCCCTGCAGCTCGCTGCCAAGACTGGCAAAGTGGAGGTACAGACAAGCAGAGGGGAGCCCTGGGGTTGCTGAGGAACAGGGATGGTGTCCAGTGGGGTTTGGGGTGGGAGAACCTTGCACCCACCCCGTGGTGACACTGCTGAGAGGGCAGTGCCACAGGTGGCCATGAAGAGGCCACCTCCAAGCCACTCAGTTGTGTCGCGCAGAGCCCCAGCTGTCCCTGTCACTGCCCTGTCCCTGTTCCCTGGACTGAAACTGGTTCTGCTCCTGGAGGAGCCAGATGTGTTTGGCTGCCTGCTTTTAGCCAAATCCAGGTGTTTCCTGTCACACAGCTCCAGGTGTGCTGCTGTGGGTACTGCTTTGGGTACGCTGTGTCCTTCTGCACCCTCACCCCAGGAATCTTTCCTGTTGGTGCCAGATCTTCAGGCACATCATCCAGAGGGAGATCAAGGACCCCGTGTACCGGCACCTGTCCCGCAAGTTCACCGAGTGGACCTACGGCCCCATCCACGTGTCCCTCTATGACCTGTCCTCCCTGGACAGCTTCGAGGAGAACTCCGTGCTGGAGATCCTGGCCTACAGCAGTGACACCCCGGTGAGGCTCTCACCAGGACTGGGACAGCTTTTCTCTGTCCTTTTATAGCGTTGCTGTGTAATTGTGCAAAGCGTTTCAAGTTAATGCAGGCTTTCAGGTGATCATTTCTCTGAAGAAAGAAATGTTTCATGGGAACGTTTGCAGGTTTTCTTATTCAGAAGCTGCTTGGCATGGCTGTGATCATCCATAATTTGAGAGAAATTTGGATCCTTTGGTTGTCCTAAGCCTTGGTTTGTCTAAATACCTTGATGAAGTGAATGGTTGATATCTTTCACACTAAAAGCCTGACTGAATAACCCTTTAGCGACTCTTCATTTGGAGCCACGCAGCTCCAACCCTTAAAAAGACAATCCTCTGGTGAATTCACATTGCTGTTGGCCCACAGGAGCATTTTTATTCCTTGTTTCCCCACAGAACCGGTACAAGATGGTGGTTTTGGAGCCACTGAACAAACTGCTTCAGCAAAAATGGGAAACGTTTGCCTCCAAGAGATTCTACTTCAGCTTTGTCTCCTACTTGTCATTCATGATCATCTTTACAGCCATTGCATATTATCAGCCCTTAAGGGTAAAGGTAGGTCCAGTCTTTTTTTCTGGAAGGCCTGGATGGATGGAGCAGGGTTTAAAAGTTATGGGTTGTTGTCGTCACTGCCTCTGCCCACCTCCACTGCTTTGGGTGTTTCTGGTTTTGTTTTGCAGCCTTCCTTTCCAGTGGAGTTCACAGCTGGAGGCTTCCTGTGGGTCTCTGGACTGATCATCATCTTGTTAGGAGGCATTTATCTGATCTTTGCTCAGGTAGGGGGATCTCTTGTCTGGTTGCATTGTAAGGCAGGGAAAAAAAGGGAACGATCACTGGCATGGAGCAGCAGGTTCAGATCAGGATGTGCAGGAGGGAATCCTGCTCTGGGACACTCAGTGGGACCTGGCAGTGACAGGGGCAGCACAAGCCAGGTTGCTGGGCAAGGGGAATCATGGTTCCACAACAGCAAATAATTCTGAGAGGCTTCTGTGATTTATGGTATTAAAATGCATCCCTGGCAATTAATGCAGACTATTAATAAAGTCATTGGGCTGAGCCATGATTCAGCCCTTGTTTATCCTTGCCCTTTATAAATAAGGCCTTTTTTCATCTGGGAGGCATGAAATTGGGGATCTTGAAGATGAAAGGAGGAGCACATGGAGCCAAGCTTCCCCCTGGGCAATGGGCTGTGCTGGGCAGGGCTCCCTCCCTCCCATGGCCTGGTTTTGATGAATGATGGGTTGATTTCCCTCTCCCAGAGCCTGTACCTGCGGAGGAGACGCCAGTCCCTGAAGACCATGTGCTCTGACAGCTGCATTGAGATCCTGATGTAAGTCCTGGGGGTCTGGCACAATCAGAGCTTGGAACTGGTTCTCTGTGTGTGCAGCTGGGCTGCCCTAACGTTGCTACAGAGCTGCAGAGCAGGAAACACGGGTCCTCTGCCACTCTTTCCACCCCTGCTGCCTTCTCCTGCTGCTGCCTCTTGTTCTAACCTTTGTTGTAGTGGGCTTTGCTGGGTGGGGTCTGTCTGCTCCTCGTAGCCTCCTCAAATGTGTTGGTTTTCATTGCAAAGATCTGCAAGGGGCCTTTCTGCTGAGGTGAGTCCCTGTCACTTCCCTCTGTCTCTGTCCAGCTTCATCCAGGCCTTCTCCTTGCTGCTGTCAGCAGTGCTGTACGGAGCCAGCTCGGAGAACTACGTGGCAGTGATGGTGTTCTCCCTGCTTTTGGGCTGGGTGAACACCCTCTACTACACCCGGGGCTTCCAGCGCACGGGAATCTACAGTGTCATGATCCAGAAGGTCAGAAAAGCTCTGCAGGGAAAGGTTTTGGGGTGTGAGGCACTGGAATTGATGTGCTATGGGAGCACAGATGTTGCAGAAGGAGGTTAGATCAGTGTCTGCAACTACAGTTGCAGCAAATCACTCGTTTGATGTCACTGAACAACCCAGGTGACAGCAGCTGACACCTGTGTGTCATAAACCAGCTCCAAACCAGCTCTGAAAACCAGTGTGAGTTCCCTGGAGCTGCTCAGCTTGGTCTCAAGTGTTTCCAGAGCTGTAGAGGAGTCTGGGACTACAAAAGGCAAAGCAGAGGTGAAACGAGGTGCCATGGAAGGGTCCTGATCCCCATTTGTATAAATCCAATGGAGATGGGAAGGAGAGGGATGTGTGTGTTGAGACGATTTGGAAACAGCCATGCTGGGGAGCCCACAGGGTATTTATTTGTTTCAAGGATCTATTCATACAAATATGAACAAATAAGTTCATAGTGCTGTCAGATTAAGCTGCCAATGGTATTATTTACCTGTGGAAGTAATTTAACATATATGAGTGGCTTTTTATACTGGATAAAAGGTGGAAACCTTGCTGTCAGTGTTGTTCCTGGGGGTTGGTTTGTGACGTGTGAGTACAGGGGATCATCCTGGTCATTTCATGTGAGGTAAAGAGCAGCACTTCCCCCTGGCTTGTGTTTCAGACCATCATGAGAGACCTGCTGCGCTTCCTCCTGGTTTACATGATCTTCCTCTTTGGCTTTGCCGCAGGTGAGCCCTCTGTGTGTCCCATTGTGGGCTGAGCTGCAGGAAGCAGTTCCCTGAGGACTCAAAGTGTGTTTTTCTCCCAGCTCTGGTGACGCTGATGGGTGATGCCCCCTCGGTGTCTCAGAACAAGTCCCTGGCTCACCTGGAGAGCACAGGCAGCCACGCCATGTACGGGGGGCTGCTCAGCGTCTCCCTGGAGCTCTTCAAGATCACCATCGGGATGGGAGACCTGGATTTCCAGGAGCACGCCAGGTTCAGATACTTTGTCATGCTGCTGCTGCTGCTGTTTGTGATCCTCACCTACATCCTGCTGCTGAACATGCTGATTGCCCTCATGAGCGAGACTGTCACGGATATTTCTGGCTACAGCAAGAGCGTCTGGAAGCTGCAGGTGAGGCCCAAAGCTCTGCTGGGGTCTCACAGAGTCAGAGGTGCCTGTCCTAAGCTCAGCTGTTCATTTGGGAGTGTATTTTTAGGTGTACTCACAACTCTTTGCATGATCCTCGTGCACAGGTAACTTCAGGAGCGCTCTGGGGTTGGGTTCCTCGGTGATTCTCCAAGTCCAGGTGGTTTCTGAGTGGGGAAGGTTTAATGGAAAGGCTGGGCTGGGCTCTGTCTGTGCCCTGGTTTCTCTCTGACGTGGGTTTTGTTCTTTCAGAGGGCTATTGCTATTCTAGAAATAGAGAAGGCCTGGCTGTGGCGCCAGGGTGGGAAGAGGAGATCTGGCTGCTTCATGTCAGTGGGGCTCAATAAGAAAGATGAGAGGTGGTGTTTCAGGTAAGACAGATGCACCATTACCCCCCCAAAATCACAGCCTGGTCACCCTGGAGCACCACAGGGGATTTCAGCACTGACTCAACCACACATTCCTGGGTGCATTCAGATTTGTTGGTGATTGCCAGGCTGGAGGTTTGAGGGTTAATTGATCCTCCAGCATTGTCACCTTTGTATTAAGAACACTCCCTGAACTGGAGAATTTGAAACCAAACAGCCCAGTGGGCAAAATGCAGGGGGGAGAAGATATTTTGCCTCATGGAGCTTTGATTACAGAAGATCTTTGCTCAAAGAAAAGCTCTGTAAGGTGCTGTTGCTACAGGCAAAGCATCCGGGTGGTGTTGGCAGGATGAGCTGGGCTGGGAGGCTGCAGGACAGTGAGATCTGGCTTGAAGTGCTGCATTCCAGGCATCAGTGTCTTGTTGCATTTTGTCTCTCCAGAGTAGAGGAAATTAAATGGACAGATTGGGCAAAGGATGTGGGAGTTCTGAAGGAAGAACCTGGGAACACCAGCGATTCAGAAATAAATCCAGAAGGTAAATTAAATGATGAAGAAAGGTCTGCAGTATCCTTTCAGCTTCCTGCTCTGCAAAGTGCTCTTGGCATGTTGTTATGTCTTTGGTAACAGAATTTCAGGCAGGCCAACTTGAAATTGCTTCCCCACAGCAGCATCACTTGTGAGCTGAGAAAATGAAGTTTAGTGTAGGTCTGGACCTGGCCAGAGTTTGGGAACAAACTGAGGATGAAGGAGATGCCATTCCCAGTTAGCTCTGGGAGAAATGGGCAGGAAATGCTGGATGTAAGTCCTAAGGGCTGCTCTTCCTTTTGGCTCAGTAGCCCAAATAGATGGTGCTTTTCCTAGGAAAGGTAAAATTTAGGATCATTCGTCCTGCACGTGTTAAAATCACAGAGCTTTTAGAGCCTGAATTTGGGCATTAACTCCGGGAACACTGTCAAATTCTGCCTGAGATCTTTCTGTTTGCTTCCCTTGGTAGACCTGGGAAGAAACTTTGGAAAACAGAGCTGTTACTTTCTCTGGAAAGATCTTGTTGAGCCTGGCAGAGCTTGGGCAGAAGCTCCAGTGCATTTAGACAACCTCCAGTGTAGATTCTGCCTGGGTGCCAGTCTGGGGAGGTTGCAGTGCTTAAAACATTCTGTGGTGTGTGTTGGGTGTTCCCTGAACCTGCACCCTTCTAAAGCCGGGTCCCTTTGTCAGCTTCGTGCTGATGAAGGGCTGTCCTTGTGTCCCCTGCTGCAGAGACCAGGTCCTGGAAGCGGCCAGCACAGAACCCACCCCGAGCAGCTGCCCCAGAGGAGCAGTCCCTGCTGCAGCCCCAGCCACCAGCCACGGAGATGGTGCCTCTGCAGGGACCAGCCAGAGAGCTTTGACAGCTCTTCTCAATTGCAACCTTGCCTCCATCCCCAAAGGAGCAGTTCTTCCTCTAGCAGCTGGAGGAACTGAAGGCATTGTCAGTAGTAAAGTGCATTTCGTGGAGGACTGTGCTGCAGCCTGTGGCTTTCAGTGTTGCCATGCACTTTAAGGGTTAATTTCCTCTGAAGAAACTGTTTTTACTCGACTTTCTCTGCCTGACACTTTCTTTCTACTATGCCTAAAGGAGCAGTGGTGGGAGCGTTCTGTGGGAAGGCAGAGCTCTGGGAGCTGTGCAGGGATAATGCTCATGGAATGACCTGGCTGAGAGTGGCCCAGCCTGTTCTTCTGTCCCCAGGGACTGCACTGAGGTGCTTTGGAATAAAGAGTGTTGTAGAGTCCTAAAAAGGCACTGAGGGTGGAGTTGTCTTCTGTGCAAAGCACTGCTGCTGTGAGATGTGAGTGGGCAAATGCTCACCCTGCAGGCAGCCAGAGCTGCACTGAGGCTGTGGCAGCACCTGGTTAATTAACCTGTGGTTAATTCACATCAGGATCCCCATTTTACACTGTTAAAATGAAATTCTTTGCATAATTCCTTGCTTAAAAGCACAGGGAGTGATGTGGATTTCCTGGACCTGAGACTTTGCGTGGTGGATTTCTGGGACTTCTGTTTTTCATGGGTTGCTTTTTCTCTGTAATAAACAGCAGCAGAATTCTCCTCGTGGCCCCTGAGACTGATGGGCCGACACTTTTTGTGTGGTTTTTGCTTCCTGTTACTCTTGATGGGCATCCTGTCTTGCTGCAATTGTCTGCAAGGACCTCATCACTTTTTGAGACGTGCACCCTGCCTCAGGCAGGAGGGGCAGCCCCCTGAAAACTCTGTGGGAAAGAGATAAAAATGAGCTTGTCTCACTTTTCACTCTATTTAACAGTAATAACTTGTCATATTTCTGTAAACAATACAGCAAGTGTACTTAACTGAAAATGTTCATCTTTGGGTATATTTTTAGAGCTTCTGCCTTTCTCAGAAGGGAGAGAAGGTGTTATTAGGGACTATAAGGTCTGATTAGTGCTGTGGGAGTTAACTCTTGTTTTGCATGGCCTCGTGTCAGTTTGTGCAGCCACACCTGAGCATGGAGCAGCTGATGCTGCACTGGCTGCACCTTCCAGCCCAGGGAAAGGTTGGTGAGGATCCCAGGGAAGCTGCAGACCACAAGGGTTGGCAGCACCTTTCCTTCAGTAAGATAAACTTTGCAACCTGAGATCTCTGTCCCAATTCCACTCTGAGAGAGTGAGGCTTTGCTTTTGGAGATCATCATCTTAATCCTCACTGCATGCATGTGACTGGCAGCAAAAATTTGTTTTAAAACTCATTCTCTGCACTTCAAATGTGTTCTTCCCCCTGTGCTGGGCAATTCCCCCTCCAGCCTCACTGCATTGGGACTCTGAGTGGGAACTGACTTTTCTTGCTCCAGCTTCTGTTGTTTTCTTGCTTTGTGGAGCCTTCAGCTGCTTTTTCCATCTATGGCTTTGTCCTAAGTGTTCCCAAGATTTGGCAAGGTGCTCATATTGCACGGAAGGCTCATCTGGCATACGATAAATCTATCGCTGTGCTCGGTGCTTTGCTGTGGTAGGGACACTTGGAGGTTCTGAAGAAATGCAGGATCAGATCTGCCATCCCTGTCTGGAGTCTCAATAAAGGACCTTGCTGGTAGTTTGGGGAAGCTGTGGGCACTGACAGCTTCCAGCATCAGCTTCCTCTTCAGCTATTCCTTGAACCTGCTTCTCTTTTTAAGCTTGGCAGCGCTCGTTTATGTTTTGATCTGCATCAAAAACGTTCTGCTGTGAAGAATTCCCAGAACTTCCCAGTCACAGCACAGCCCAGCAGTCTTGTGGAGGAAGGACAGAGCAGCAGGCAGGGACAGGCCTGTGCACAAATGAATGTGTCCAGTTGCTCAGAGGCTGTTGCCCAGCTCTTTCATGTGTTGTGGAAAAAGGGGTTTTTTTCTGTACAGGCTCCAAGGTCTTCCCACCTTGCAGAGCTCTCTCACAGCTTATCTGTGCAAGTTTCCTAAAAGCAACTCCCTGTCTGCTGTGTGTGGTTCCCAATTCCCTGTTTTCCCCAGGGGCAGAGATGGAATCAAGCCTTCCTTGTTCCTCGGATGCTTTGCACATTTTGGGGATTTTCCCCCCCGTTTTTCCAAAGCCTGCTCTGCAGCATGGGGAGCTGTATCCATGAGCTGATTCCCTCTCTCTTCATCTCCCTGTGACCCCACTTGCAGATGAACATATTTTCCATTGCCTCTGGAGCTCGCAGAGGGAGCCTTTGAAATGTGCCAGCCCCAGGGCCCCGACAAAGACCAGATGCTCTCTCTGAGTCCCAGGAGCTGCCCAGGCTGGGGCTGAAGGGCTGCAGCTGGTGGATTTTGCAGCTGGACTCTTCCTGGGGCTGGCTCTCACTTTTGGGCTTTGCTGAGTTCAAGAAATTTCATTTCTTGCTCTGGGACTAAAACGAAAATAAAAATGGAGGGGAAAAGTATTTTAAAAGAAAACTTCCACTTTGCAACCTCACATCTTCTTCTGCAGCACAAAAAAAACCCCCACAAATCTGGGGCCAGATAGGATCAGGCAAAGGCTCAGAAAGATGTGACTGTGGCTGCTTTGGGGGTGGAACGGAACCGTTGCTAAATCTGAGTGCAAGAGGGGATTTTTTTGGTTCCTCTTTTGCCATAATCTTTTTTTTTCAGTTCAGATTGGCGGCGTGTGGAGTGTTACAGCATTTCTGGACTGTGAGGATGGGTGTCAAATGTTAAACACACAGAGGAAGAGAGTTGGAGGTAGCTGGAAAGTGCTCCTGGGGCTTGTTGCGATCTTTTCTGAGAATCCTTGGAAAATTTAGATTTTATGGCCTAGGAGAACCATGTCTCTATTTCACTGGGCAGAAGAGCTGTCCCAGTTGCCAGTGTTGGTTTTGCTGGTGTTCACATCGCCAGCACTCAACTCAGGGACTCCATCATTGCAGAAAAATAGAGTTCTGCTCTTTTGGATTCCTCTGGATTAAAATCTTGGTCCAGCAGGACAAGAATGAATCTGCAGAGTGCCAGAGCAATTTCCTTTTGTTCGTCCCTTCCAGCTTGCAGTGTGTTACCTCTGCAGCAAATACATTGGAAGGAATCATGAAATTTGGAAAAAGACTGGGAAAAAATTAATCTAACTGGGCTGTGCTGCATTTCTGTCCCACTCTCAGGGGTCACTGGGAGGGAGGTCGCCAGCTGTGCTATTCCTTTTTCCACTGTCAGACCGTTGAATAATGATCGTTCTGCTGCTAAACTGGTTACAGGATCTGTCCCTGAGGATGGCTGGAATAAAATAAATAATAGGAAACCATCCACATATAAGTAGATATGTGATGTTTTGTTCTAAAAATTGCCCTTCCTGCTGCAAAGGACACTAATTCTGCAGAGCTATATATAGAGAATTCCAGAGAAAGGGCTGCTTGTCTCTTTCTGGAGCACAGGTTGGGTCTTGTTTGGGATCTGAGCTCTGCCCGTGGATGTGAAGGCTGATGGGCTGACAGATGCTCTCCTTGCTGCAGCTCCGTTTGATGCTGTTTGAGGGAAGAAGGGAGGGTTTACGTCCATTGCCTGGAGACAGAGGTGAAAACACTGGCAGCGTAAACACTCCACGCTGGGGATTTTCCAACCATGCCTAAGCAGTGACAAATAAAACATTCCTGCCTCGTGCTCCCTGCTGGATGTGCTCTCCCTGTATGGTAGAGGACTGCGGGCTGCAGCCAGAGCTCCTGGCTTAGTCAGTAGAAAATAAGAGAGAAATAAAAAATAAAATTATTCTGTCCCTAAGGTGTGCTTTTATCCCAGCATGGTAAAATCCTGGTTTTTACCTGTGTGCAGGGATTTGTTGGTGCAGCCCTTGCCCTGCCAGGCACTTCTGTACAACACAAACATGCTTTTGGGGAGCTGCTAAAACTTTGTTTCTGGGGCCATGCAGAAAACAAGAGTTTTGTGGCCCTAGACAAGATCCAGGATAAAAGTAAATTGTGGCATTTTGGGAGCAGAAAGCAGCAGCCTGGGCACCTCAGGATTCACACAACGGGCACCCTCTCGTGGTTTATTCCTGCCACAGGGGAGGGCAGGGGTGGATCCTGCTCTGCAGCAGCCTGGGAACCCCCTCAGCTCCTGATTTACCAAAAGGCTGTGCAGTAAGTTATTTTATATTTTTTAAATGCAAGAGCTACTCCTGCTACGTTTGCTATAAATCCTTCTCTGATGTTTTCTAGGCTGGTTCATTCACCTTGAAAAGGCACTTTGCCTCTCCTTGGGACAATCTTTGATTTTCCTGATGGTCTCCAGGAGGTTGCAGGATCTCTGGAGGATGTGGTTGTGCTCTGGTAGGTAATAAATGTTGTTTTTTAGTGTGCTGGGGAACTGCTTCAAAGACAAATATAGAATCTGTGTTCCATGCAATGTGTCATTATTCTATTTTTAATTCAGCATCAGAGGGACATAAAAAATCTTTCCCAGTGATAGAAATTATCTAAAATATAAACCTTTTAGTCCAAGTTACAGAGGGTTTTGCCTTGTATGTCTAAAGATTTGAACAAGTATGAGATAGCGAACATGAATTAACACAGATGAAGGTCTGAGAAGACCTTGATGTCTGCAGTTCAGCACTGATAATTTAGTTTATTTATACAAAAATAATTTATTTACATACTGTCCCTCATTTTCAATCAGACTCCTGGCAGCTGAGTGACCCGTGGAGTTCACAAAGACAGAGGCAGATGGATTTGATTTTCTCCCTGCATTTTGGATTTGAAAACAAATTCTAGATAAAGAATTGGAACCGCTAGATAACGTGTTTATCTCATGGAAACATAAATACCACGTTTAATCCCGAAGCTCTGCCCATATTGGTGTATTTTGGCTGTCTGCTCCTTCGGGCTCTTGGGATTCTGTGTGTTCTGAACGTTCCCAGCAGAAACTGGAACTTCTGTAAATAGGCCAGCCTGGTCCAGGTGACACACCATGGAAACACTGAGCAGTTCTTGTTCTTGCTGCCAGGCTTCTTTAAAACCTTTTTCCTGTAATATTTCACCTCCAAAATTTCTATTTGATTCTGTTCCTTATCTGTTCTTCATGGACTAACTCAAGACCAGCTGTCCCCTGTTGAGATTCAACCCTGAGAGAATCCCAGTTTTCCAAAATGACAGCCTTGTTGCTGCAAAATTGTGTTTTGATACAATCTGAGCATTACCAGCAGCTCAGCAAGGTAAAAACTGGGAATTCTGGTCAAGTTGAAATGTGTTGCTGCTTTAGTAGCAATTAGGAGTCTTTACCACAATTAAATATTTAATTAGGTGTTCATAAAGCAGAGGACACAGAAGTGGGGACAACACTCAGCCCTGAGCAGTAATGAACACTAATGACTGTGGCTGCAGTGCCCTGGGGGATTCTGATGTTGTTGTACATTTATTTCCTAAGAATAATTCATGAGATTCTGCAATGTTGGTCAGCATTGCTTAGTACCTCTGCACACAACATCTAATTGTTAATTATCATTGCACTTCTCCAGAAACATCAGCCACAGACAGGAGATAATTTATTGGTGAGTAGAAAAAGGAAAAAGTCTCATCTCTACCAAGCTGTGCCCCTCAGCTGGCACAGCAAGTGAACATATTTATTCAAGAAAAACCTGTCATCACTGGGAAAAAATAATTAATATTATTGCCCTGTGGCAATCCAGGGGCAAACAACTGGAGTTTCTTTACCAAGACCTTGTTCCCAGTGAAGATTTTTTTAATGTTGTTGCTTATAAACTTTTTCCTGGGACCTGAACTCATCACTAGAGGGTCTTTTAGTTTTAATTCTCCATTGAGGTCTTGGGAATGTTGTTTGTGTGCCTGTAAAGACATTCTGAATCTGCTGCCTTAGGAAAATGAGGATTGTTTAATGACCTGTGTTTGCTTTCAGTGCCCTCCCAAGGGCTGCAGCCACAAGCCCACCTGCACTGCTTGTTTGCCTTGGACAATCAAATTCAGTAAGAAGAGTTGTACGCTCCAGATTCTGCATTTAGAGTTCATCTAAAATGTCATCTTTGTGCATAAGGCTCAGTTCAAACCCTCAGTGGTGTTTTTTGACTTTCCCTGCAATTCATCCTTCAATAACATCCCATTCATACAGAGCTTTATCTCTGTGGCTGTCCCAGGAAATCCCAGAGCACAGACCGAGGTTTAAGCAACAATAATCGTCCTAAAAACCCCAATTCTGGCACTGCATTAGGAACAGATGAACAGCACAGCACTACAGCAAGGAGCTGCTCAGTTCACATCTAACAGAAGGCATCACTTCATTGTGAAAATCCACCCTGGAGATCGGCTGAGGAGCTGATCAAGTGGAATGGTGCTAAAGTCAACCTTGGATGATAAAATGTTACCTAAAGCATGGAGGGCTCTGCCTTTGGCATTGAAAAGGAAGCATTTTCCTACACACCCTGAAGAATATTGAATAATTAATTGGGCTGTTGCATTATCCTGTGTGAGAGAGCATTTGGAGGGAGTAATTCACCCAAATTCCAAGAACCAGGATGCTCCAGGCCTCTCATTAAATAAAGCCCCTTTTTCTGTCTGCTCCTAGGAAGGAATCAGTGATGGCCACACTGAAAGTGTCACTGACAGTGAAGATGACTCTGTGTGACAACTCTGGTCCTGAACTACCCAAAAATCTACATTTTAGGAAGGAGCCACTCCAGGTGAAGTTGTAGAACAGCCCCAGAGCTCTCAGCAAACTGCTGAGAGGAAACCCAGCACAGCCACCAAGTAATTTACAACCTAAACAAACCTTGCAAGGAGCTCCAGGGAAGGGAAGGAACATTTCACTTGTTAGGAGGAGAGCCTAAATAGTGGATTTATCTGATTTAAGACTCCCAAGCTTTTATTGGGCTATTTGTACCTAATTTGTTTTATGGGAGCAGTCCCAGGCCGAGTTGAATTTCCCAGTCTGTTTTTATTCAGCTCTAAGGAGAATTCCTGCTCCCTTGGCAGCCTCCTCTCCTGCTGGGCACTGGGGCCAACCAGCACCATTAACTGCTGCAGTCTGGAACTGCAGAATTGGGCAGAAATTACTGTTTTCCTTTTTTTTCTTGCCTATAAATGATACTCTGAGTATCATACTTCATCCTCTCTCTCTACATCGAGGTCAGAGCTGCTCTTCCTTCTCATTCAGCTCAGGGCTGGGGTGCAGCTTCTCAAGGCAAGAGAGAATTTTCATATTCCTGCAATTAATGTCTCATTTTCCAGAAGGGAATGAGCAAAAAATACATGTTTTAACAGTACCCCAGTGAAGTACAGAGTATTCAAAGGGTAATCCATATTTTATCTGCCTTCATGTAACATTTCCATTAAAATAGGCAAAATTTTCAGAGATTTGGCACTTAGATGAAAGAATATTCCAAAATGAGTCTGCATTCACTGTTAATATCACCAAGTGTTGCTGTCTTCACTGTAAAATCCACTTTGACCTGGAATCACCAGAATTCCTACCTGGAATCCATCAGATTTACCAATTACACAAAACTAGGCTTGTTCTTTTCAGCCTCCTAAAGCCTTTGGATCAATTTGGAAAATCTTGCCCTCCCTTTGGGTAATTTTAGCTTTGCTCAAACTTCCTTATTTCAGTAAAAGTTGGAGCACTCTTTAAGGCTCTAATTTCAGTGTGGTGTGTATTAAAAAATTTGTGTTTTCTGAAGGGGCAATCTGGTTCTGGCATCCTTTTTCCTTAGCAGGGAGAGCAGATCTTTCAAATATTTAAACCAGCTCTGTTCCAAGTAAAGCTTTCACTCAGATGAAAACATGTTCAGGCCATTTTACTTGATTAGGGGAAATTTACTATTCCAATTCCTTTTTTGTCACCATCCTCCCATTAAAATTTATGAGGGCTGATTAGTACATTTTTTTTTTCTGTGGTTTTTTTAATCAAAGAGCATCTTTAAAAAAGGAAATGAGGGCTCAGCTCTGGCAGCTGCACTTCCTTGCAAGCACAGTTGAAAGCAAAGGTTTCTATATGAATTTAAATGTCCAGTTTTGGTGGGGGTTAGAAGCTTTAAATTTTGATTAATGAAAATTACTACCGTTCACAAATCAGCAAATTGGTTTGCAGGGAAACATTCCAAGGTTTCAGCTTTCAGAATCTCCAGCATTACTGCACCACCTCCCTCTGGGGGCTGTCACCTCTCCTGGCATTAATTCCTGCCGCTGTCCCATCCCTCCTGTACAGCCAAAATCACTTCTCAAAGCACAGAAACAAAGGACCAAGGCAGGCAAAAAATAAAAAATCCATCATTTTTTTTTTTCTTTTAAAGCAGAAATAAAATTAGCACCATTGTGACTGAGGAACACTCCTTAATGTCAGATAAGCATTCACTGCAGGCCTTACCAAGTGGGTTGAAGACTATTCAATTACAATGCCTTACTTTATTCAATTAGAGGAGGAAAAAAAAGGGTTGAGAGGATGCCTGGGAACATTCCAGCACAATTTCCATCTTCATAATTTGAAGCACTGCAGATTGTCAGGTCACTTTCTGCAGTCTCTGGAAGGCAGAACAATAAAACCATCCCAGGGTCTCCTTGTTGGGTTTGTAAAAAGGAGACTTTAGGAGAGAGGGAAAGATGCATCTTTGAGATGCACATATACCACATTTATTTATTAGACTGCATGGAGAACATTCCAGTTATAATGAATTTGATGACGCTGGCTCTTAATTTCTTAATGCATCTGTGTCACTGGACAGTAATTTAATTCACTTTTCACTTCAGTTTGATTTATTGTTCTCTTTAGCCCAGTTTCTCTAATAAACATGAATGTTAGCAAAGGACTTCTTGAAAATAGGGAATTGGGATTTAATGTAAAGAGAGCTTCCAGTTTAGGGCACCTGGTCCATCTGCAGTCAGGACTAAAGAACACTTATCACCTTGTGCATTTTCTTCTGTAGATCAGTGGAGAAATTGCTTCAGTTACAGATTTGAGTTCCTACCAGTGTACAAGGCCACAGCATTATAACCATCAAAAATCAGGAAAACAGGTACTTTATCTAATTTTTTTCACAATCAGATACCTCTTCCTTGGTCCTTAAGAGAGAAAAAAAACCAAAAAACAGGTAAGTGTAGATTGCTGGGTTTAAAACCCTTTACAGAAACTTTACATATTCACATTTTGTACCTTCATTCCAGGTATAAATTTTGCCAAAATGAAATCAAAGGGTGGGTTTTCCCCTCTGTCTCCAGTGAGCCAACAATATTTACTCTTGTCCTCACTGTCCAGAACTGAAGGCTTTTTACCTTTAAAAAAAGAATCTGTAAGAAAGACAATACAGTAAGAAGAGAACTTTTAATAATCTAAGGCTAAAATGGTAAGAAAAATTTATGTGAAATTCAGAGCATTAACTGAGCCTGAAGAAGTCTTTTTCCCCCTCCTTTCTCCAAACTCAGCTTTGTTCTCTCCCCTCCAACACCTTTTAAAACCAGCAGATATGGAAACTTCTTAGAGCAGAAGACATTGGGGGGGATTTTTTTAGGACATTTTTGATAATGTATCAAACCCATTGGCAACCAGTTAAAAAAGTTCATTGTGCCAACACTCTACAAAAAGCAGAGGAGAAAGGCAGCACCAGTGGCTTAGTCCTTGGAGCCCTGCTCACTGGAAGAGGCTGCTGTGGTGCAGAACATCATGGGCAGACTCGAAGTTCAGCACTTCCTTGTGGAACTTGCTGAGCTGCATCTTTATTTTCTTCAGGGCAGGAGTTGACGCCTTCTTCTTGTAGCTCATGCCTTTCAGAAGTTTATCTGCCAAGTAGTGCAGCCAGAGGACGTTGCTGTGTGGGTGATAGTCAGTCCAGCTGTTGCAGTTCTCCTCTTTCATCTGCCTGTAGATGTCAAACTGGTAGTCCCCGGCGCCTTGGAAGAGCTCCTCATCCGTGGAGAGGTCACAGAACACGGTCAGCCCGTCCTTCTCCAGCCGGGACAGGGTGTAGTCGATGATGTTGACGTGGATCCCTGCCGTGGGGATGGTGTGAGCTGCCCCGTTCAGCACACACTGGAGCTCTTTCACGTCTGTGCTTTTCACCAGCACGTTCCCCCAGTGCAGGTCCCTGTGCTCGAAGTGCAGCTCCTGCTCTGCCACTGCCAGGGAGGCGGTGACCTGGTGCAGAATGCTTCTGGCTGATGCCAGTGAGGAGAAGCTGCTCCTCATGTGCTCCAAGTCCCTGCCTCCAAATTCAAACTCCAGGACCATGAAGAGCTGCTGGGACCCGAAAAAGTCTGGCCGGTCGTTTTCGGATCCTGTTTCTTCGTGGAATTTGTCCCAGGCTTCCAGGAGATACCTGGGATAGGCCCCTTGGACACAGTGCACAGAGTAGAGGCTGATGAACCCCACGGTTCTGTTCACAGACCCCTCAGACAGGAGACTGAGTTCTTTCGAAATTATTACCTCGGGCAGAATCTCCCCAAAGCTCTTCTGAGCTTCACCATTTATTTTTTCAGTCCCCTCAATGGGAATTATTTTTAAGGCCACAGGTCCTCTCTCACTGTCAATCTGGAACACCTCTCCAAACACCCCTTCTCCAATTTTCTTGCACTTTTTCATCTTATCTAAGGGAATGCATTCCTCAAAAGCAATAGGCCCTTCCTGGTTGCATTCCCCAAACACCTTCTCTGCATCTGTAAGCAGCAGCTCCAGGACAGAGGAGGAATCCCTGGGAGCCAGCAGGACCATGGAGGAAGCTAACCAGGAGCAGCCCTGAGCTTTCCCAGAAGACAGGCTGGCTTGGTACCCCGAAAGCTGGGATTTCCCTGAAGGGCTACAGAGGATGCTGCTGCAGAAACTCTCATCTGTGGCCACTTTCTTCTTTTTATGGAAGGACAGAGACGCTCGAACTCTAGCCCAGGAATAAGAGCTATTAAGGAGGGAACAGTCATTGTCTCTGACATCTGCAGACATCTCCAGAGCTCTCTTCAGAGTTCGTTTTTGCCTCGTCTGGAGTCTGAAAAAGGAGCTATTGGGCTGCTGCTGTCTCTTGTTCTTGTGCCTGTTCGGACGGAGCCTCGTGTGCCTGCCCCAGCGGCTGGCGCTGAAGCCACTGATACAAGCTTTCCTGCAGGTGCTGCCCTCCCCAGGGACACCCTTGGTCCTTTTGTGCTTGTTCTCCAAGATTCCTTGGCGGCCCACGGGAGATCCTGGCTGCAAGCAGGCAGGCAGAACATCAGCCTGTATGTTGAGTTCCATGCTCTTCAACCTCATTGGCACTTCCAGAGGGTCCAGGACCACCATTGGCACACGATTGTCCTCCTTGGCTAAGCCTCTGTGACAGCTCGTGCGTCTTTTTGCCGAATTTCCCGTGAGATGATTCGGAACCTGGAGGGGCTCCTCACAGGTGGCACTGTCACAGGGCGCGGGGGGCTGCGGCTCACCCTCAGCGGGGACCAGCGCTTCCCGGGGAGAGCTTGGGGCTTTCTGTGGGGCCGGGAGAGCTTGTGCCCGGCAGCGTCCCCGCACCGACGACCTCAGAACACGGCGGGACCCCCCCCGCAGCCCCGGCTCGGGCTCACGGCTCCCATCCGCGCCTTGCGGCCGGAACCACTCGGGCACCTCCTCGCCGGCGCCCCACAGCGAGGAGCTCTGCCCGGGGCAGCCCTCGGGCGAGCCGCGGGGCAGCCCGGGGCGCTCCCCCAGCGCCGAGCCGCCCTCGATGGTGGTGCTGAGCAGC
>VZRO01000694.1:495258-513071 GCA_013397915.1 Daphoenositta chrysoptera | reverse complement strand
CCCGCGTGTCCCGCACTGTCCCGCACTGTCCCGGGTGCCCCTCAGTGTCCCGCAGTGTCCCGGGTGTCCCTCGTGTCCCGCGTGTCCCGGGTGTCCTGGGTGTCCCGGGTATCCCGCAGTGTCCCGGCTGTCCCGCGTGTCCCGCACTGTCCCAGGTGTCCCTCGTGTCCCGCGGTGTCCCGGCGGTGCTGGCACTCCCCCGCACACCCGTGGCAGCCGCCCCGCGCGTTTCAGGCCCCCGGGACGGGCGGTGCCAGCGCTGCTCCCTCCGCTCTCTGAGCTCGCTGTGCCGGCAGAACTCACGGGTTTTGTGCCTGTGTTCCCCACCTGAGGGACACACCTGTGTGCCACACCTGTGTCCAGAACGTGTCACTTTTCCCGGAGGCCGGGGGACACTGGCACGCGTTGCCCGGGGAGGCTGTGGCTGCCCCAAGCCTGGCAGCGACCAAAGCCAGCTTGGATAAAGCCTTGAGCAACCCGCGACAGGAGGAGGTGTCCCTGCACATGTCAGGGGGCTTGGGAATAGATGATTTTTAAGGTCCTTTCCAACCCCAACATTCCATGATTCTATGTATTCTATAGGTGCGTAAAAAACCGATGTATTTCAGTATATCCCACCCCAGGCAGACTCGAGGGCCGCGTTCAGCTGCCGTTCCCGAGGTCCGGGTGTGCCCTGCGCTGCAGCGGAGTCGCTGCTTCTCCACGTGCGATGCTATTTCCTCACCCCGCAGAGCCAGCGGGATGTTTTATTCATGTCTGTGTCTCCCGGGAGGCACTCGGGGCTTAGCAGAGATGCTGCAGCTCTCCTGCTTCCTCCAGGAGTTGCTCCTCGTGGAGTGACTCTTAAAACCCTCCAGGCTTTGGTGTCACAGTGTCGCAGCTTGGTGGCAGCACAGCACTGGGTGGTTCTTGCAGTCTGAGCCAGGGGTTGCTGGAAAGCTGCTGAAATTTCGTTCCTTTCGTTTCTTTGTTCTTAAAAAGCGGAGCTGTTCTGCTGATCCCTGGAAAAATCAGGGGGAAATGATCTTCAGCAGAGAGCTCTGCCAGGGCCTGAAAGAGGAGAACCTTAGTGCTGAGGTGTGAGGATCACACAGGCAGCTTGGACCTTCCCTTGGGGCAGCAACAAGTGAGAAATCCAGATGGTTTTGCTGAGTCTAGAGAAGCGATCAAGTCCCAGAGTTAAATTCTGGACCTTTTGTTCTGCCTCTGAATTTAGTGAAATCAAGTTTTGACTGTAGAACAGAAGCAGAGGGAGGATATTTGCCACTGCAGAGCAGAAGATTTTTAGGGTTCTGTATGGAAGTCTTGTACTGATGCAGCTAAAGCAGAGGCCTCGTGTTCTTTCAGGGATTTCACCAAGAATTCTCCCCTTTCCCAACTGAACACAGGGAAATCTTTAATTCTTTAATCTGAGAGACTGACACTGGTGATTTATCAGCTGCAGGTTATCAGTAACTGCAATTTGGAGAGTTTGGGGAAAGAAGATGCCTGGCCAGACCTTGTGATCTTCCAGTGAAATGATCTCAGGCTCCCCTTTTTGAATTCCAGAGACGGTCAAGGATGGACACTCAGTAGTGTTCCTTTCTCCCTCTCCCTATTTGTGTGGTTGTTTTATTTATTTCTGTCATGTTTGGTTGATATAAACCCCACAGATCTAATGTGTGTTTACAGACAGCAGCAGATCAAACAAAGATTTCTCATTCAGACCTTCAGAAGACAAAAGTGTTCCTGTCTCCTTTGGCTTAACCAATATTGCCTGATGGAAAAATAACAAACAATCTTCCTCTCCTTTATTTTTCTAATTTCTTCTCTGAATTAAGCTTCCTTCGTTACTTAGATGCCTTTTGTTGTCCCTTATGGCTCTCAAGGAGGTCAGCTCTTGCAGTGGGTAATGCTATTTTCCTTTTTAGATGTTTTTTCTTAAATGCATTACAGGGTTCTGTGACTTGTAATTTCCGGCGAGTGCCATCGACCATTTAATTCTTTGCAATCTCTGCAGCAGATGCCAAACACATTTGCAGTAATTGGATGGCACTTAAGGGATTAGTCAAGACTGCCAAGACTCAACTCGTCCAAACCACAGCTGGCTTTTTGTGCTGTTTCCATGGGAGCCTTGCTGTGTCTGCTTCTAAATTTATTTGCAATCTACATTTTGAATAAAATCCTCTGTGCAGAAGCCTCATGGCCTGGCTGTGTGGCCCTGACTCTGGTGCACTGTGGCAGTGGCACACTTGTGGCATCTCCCTGAAGGACAGAAGATCTGCAAACACCTCGTTGAGGGTCAGGAACCATCTGCCCCCAGCCAGGTGAAGGAGCCGGAATCAGTTTGGGGGCCAGGTGTTGTGGGCAGAGGAGCTGCTGCAGATCTCCCAGGGGCCTCAGAGCTGCCAGGACAGTTCATGACCTTTCTGCCTCATGCAAAGGTTTTGCACAGGGTTTGCAGAACCACAACTTCTTGGTTTCATCGCCGTGGGCCTCCTCACTTACCCAGCCTTTGCATTTCTTCACAGTTTTGTGTCTCCCACGGGAGGACAGGATGTGTTTTGAGATGCTGCTTTAATCAGGGATGACACCAGCTGCTTATGGCTTTCTCACATGCCAGGAAGATTCCCAAACCTTGGGTTTCCCTCAGCGTGTTCAGAAGCTGCCAGGTTCGTGTAGAACTCTGGGAATGCAGCGACCTGGGGGTTTGCAGGAGAAAGTGCTTTCAGCTCACCAGGAGAAGGGCATCAGTAGCTCTTCATTACAAAGTGCAGGGCACTGACATAAGGGCATCAGAGATGAGCCATGGAGTGCTTTTCTGGGCTCGAGGGCCTGTTGGGGCAGCTTTATTTGGGGGGGTAATTGAATTGCAGCTCTAAAGAGACATTTCCTGTCCTTATTACAGCGGGGTGAATGAGCTGAATGATGCTGCACTGCCACAAAGAGATTGCTTTGGCTCCCCCACTCCCAGCTTGGCTAAACTGGCTCCAGTTGGTCTGTGCAGCACAGCTGGGACACATCAGCCTCTTGCTGAACTGCAGAACTGAGAACTGGTTTAGAGCATCAGGGTCACACTGGTTTGGAGCAGACCTGAGGTCGGGTCAGGTGCCAGGCTGAGGGGGCTGCTCAGGAAAATTTTTCCTCTGGGGCTCAAGTCTGAGTAGTACCTGTGTTTTCCTGTGGCTGGAAGGAGTTACTGGTTGGTAATTCCAGGGAGGAAAGGTCAGAAACCTAATTCTTTCTGGCTGTTTCCACGAGGAAGCTGAAGGAAGGGGATGAAGGTTTCTCCTCAGTACTTGCAGCAAGGTAAGACCTGGCAGAGGTATCAAGCCAGGACCAATTTCATGTCTTTGTGTTATCAAAAAAGTAAATACTGATCTGTTGGGTGTATTCAAGAGCAGGGTTTCACCTTTAAACCAGTGGTTAATGTGAATACACTTTTTATTAAACCCCTTCAGCTTTCAGGCTTTGGTTCAACATTCTTCCCTTATTTCCCAGTGATGCTTTTATTGTCTGGCTTTAGGAGGTGAGTTCATTGCAACACAGCACTGCTGGTCCAGCTATCCTTGCACTCAGTCTCTCAGCAGTGTTTTATGTGCACTTTTATTAATTTCTGATACTGAATCTACCTGATTCAGTGCCAGCTCTCTCACAGAACAGGGCAGTGGTTTGGTTTCATTAGATGTGCACTATTTTTCCTTCCCCTCTGATCCTCTTCCTCAAGCACTTTCTTTGCTTGGTTTGGGGGATAGGAGTGGATAAATATTCCAGCTAATAATAACAACATTCCTGCACTCTGTATAGGAGATTCAGGGCTTGGGAGGAATGTGGAACACGTTCAAAGGCTGAAAATGGTTCTGCTGGAAATGGAGGGCTGAATCAAAGACAGAATATACTCTGCAGCTTCAGCACTCTCCCATTTCCCTTCCTACAGACAGCTCTGGATGCTCCTGTGGATTGTGACAGGAACTCTTCCCACAAGTTCCTTTTCCATTGTGGCTGGGTGTGCAGCTGTGCTGGTTTGGAGGATAAAGAGAGGCTGATTTACCCAGCCAAGTCCCAGCCAGGATTACAAGAGAAGCTGAACAGAGAATTTTTCACTGTGGGCTGCGCACATTTCTTTGTCCTTGCATCCAAACCCATCACCTTCAGAGAGCAGCTCATGCCTGATGTTACTGATTTCTGTGGGCACGAGCTGTGGCCTAAAGGAACTTCCTCTCTCAACTTGTTTGACTCTTCACCTTGTTTTTTTGTAGATGTTGACTGACAAGTACGACAGCATGACAAGAAACCACTAAGGGAGAGAGCTGACCTCTGCATTTTCTTCTTTCATTTCCTTGCCAAATCTCCTATTTACTTCTTCCCCGCCTCTCTGCTATTTCAGTAGCTGCCCTGGCGCCTGTTTCTGAGAGGAGATGGATCTGCATCACTCAAACATTTGCTGCAGGAGCATTTCAGTGCTGGAGAAATGTCTCAGCATTTCCGAGCCAGCCCTTGGGAGCCGCTGGGTTCTGTAGCACTCGGCAGCAGGGTGGAGGGCAGGGTGGGGACCACGGGGACAATCGGTGCCTGGGGGTGATCATTTGGCACTGGAAGCGAACAGGATGAGTGCCCAAAACTTCAGCAGCCGTGGTGAATCACGGCTGTCCTGGCCTGTCCTGTCTGCCACTGCCTGGAAAGCACGTGCTCTGTTTGGGTGTAATTTAAAGATATTACTGGGCTGATCTTGAAATCTTTCCATGTCCCAGCGTCAGATGTGACCTTGCAGCGTTTCAAATGCCCCTGGATCAGGGCAGAGGTGGAAAGTTTAATTTTCACACTCCTTTCAGGTGGTATTTAGAGGCTGAGATCAACTCCACGTGGCTTAACACTGACAGGTGGAGGAAAAGTAGATGAGGAGCAGTGTGGGCAGACAGGGATGTGTATCCTTTGTGTACCTGGGAGTTGTGAGGAGGCAATTACTGTCTGCAGTGAGGAATTAAATACAGGTGTGACATGGTAGGAATTGAAATAAAAGAGAAAGGAGGAGTTTCAGTCCTGGAGGAGAAATCCTCCCTGGGAAAATTTCCAGACTGAGCAAACAGCCTTTGTGGGAATGGAGCAGAACTGGGGTTTTTTTCACGGGAAATTCAGATGTTGAACTCAAAAAGGGAAATAACTGGCAGAGAAGATTCAGCCACTGTCCCTTGAGAAGGACTAAGAGACAGTACATTATTTTTATCTTTAACTGATGACAATTAGACTTCATTTGGTTATTTATCCCACTGCTGTGAACGAAACTGCTTTCATTTGAATAGCCACAGATACTTTGACAACCCCAGCAGTAGATTTGATTTCCAGGCAAGAAAAAAAACCCAAAGGCTGTGAAAACCAGGTGATAAAAACAATACCCGTAAGAGCATGCCACAAAGTAGCAGCTACATTGTTCTTGCAGCTCAGTACAAGCGAAGTTTTTGCAGCAACAGCATTGTCAGCAAAAATTGAGCTTGTACTGAGCGGTATTCTGATTGTATTTGATACAAATGGAAACTTTTTATTCCGAAACAGCCATTGCACCCGTGCTTCTTCTTGATGTCTACGAAACTACAGGAAAGTATCAGATTTACATTATCTTTTTGGATTTAATTTCAGTGATCAAACGTGGTTTACACCTTCAGGCCACACCTCGAGCAGAACACTTCTCACTCTAAGGAACGGTTTTTTTTCAAAGCTTTCTCAGATTAATTGACAGTATAAATCCTTTCTCAGATTAATTGACCTGGAAAATAATTACAAAGGCTCTGGGCAGAGCTGCTCTGGCAACCACCAGGTTACAAGGAGGCCACAGGCAGGTTTGTGTTCTAGTTTTGCAGGTGCTGGAAAAAGGTTTCTTTCCCTTTGCAGAGAAACTTAAGGGATGGCTCTGGAATGAGGGACAAAATGAACGTTTTGTTCCTTATGACGCTGGTTGTGATTCTCTTGTGATTTGGAGCAACTTCATTAAAAACCAGATCCATCTGTTAAAATCTGATACAGAATTTAAGGAGGATGAAGGACAAAATTTTCATAAAGCCTGAGATGGTGAGAACGATTTTCCCAGGGAAAGGGAGTTGTGCAGGGCAGTGGTTTTATTTTTCTGACTAATAGAAATAAAAGGAGATACAGGAGCACAGTAACTGTTAATGGCAAACAAAGCTTAATTACAGGAAATTATATTCCTTCAAATGAATTTAGCTGTTCCTGGCTCGCTCTGTAATTCCTTGCTGCAGTGAGCTGGGGAGCAAAGGCAGCTGCTGTGTCACTGAGCTACCACTGCCCATGTGCTGTTGGTCCCTCATGGCCCAGGGTGGAATTGGGGCAGCTCCAAAATCCTCATGAAACTGATATCTGGAGCTTTTGCTGCATGGAGGGACCTTTGGTGTAAGGTGAGACACGTCTGGCTGGGAACCTCTTGCCCACATTTCTTCCTGAAATAAACCCAGGCTGCTCATCCTCTTTGTCACCTGTGCTTGTTTCCTCAGGTCCAGTTCCTGGAAATCGTTGATTTATCCTTAGGCACATGCAGAATTTATTTATTAGTTTCTTAATTTGGGTTTTGGTGTGAAGGTGTGGGAGCCAGGCAGGTATTTCGGGTGGCTGTTGAGGACCCCAGTTCTCATTGCTCATGCAAATGTTTTGAGAAATCAAAATTTTAACACAACACGTTGTCATCCTGTAAAGGCTGGAGAAAGGCTTTAATCTTTAAGAAATTGTGAGAAGCTGTAACTGTGTCCCCTTGGATGCTGCAGCTGAGCTCTGGTGACCAGTGACAGGACCCGAGGGAACAGCTGGAGCTGTTTTGGGGAGGGTTAGGTTGGATATCAGGAAAAGGTTCTTCCAGAGGGTGCTGGGGCACTGAACAGGCTCCCCAGGGAATGGTCACAACCTGACAGAGCCCCAGCAGTGTTTGGACAATGCTCCCAGGCACAGGGTGGGATTTTTGGGGTGTCTGTGCAGAGCTAAGAGTTGGACTGGATTATTCTTGCGGGTCCCTTCCAGCTCAGTGCATTCTGTGATCGTGTGAACACGGCTTCACGCTGGAAAAGATTTCATCCTAAACGTTTTGTGGAGGAGAGAATGAAACCTGGGGGCAAAACTGAAGGGGGAGAGGGGCTTTCCCAAGGGATGAATCAGCTGGAAAGCAGCTCAGGAAGGATGTGACAGTGCAGCTGCTGGGTTCTGACTGAGCTGCTGCCGGAGAGTGGCTGAAGGAGGGAGGAGGAGGAGGAGATCAGGGCTGCTGTGTCAGGTTTCCATGCACTGCACGTGTGGGTGGTGCGGGCTGTGCCTGCTCCAGCCGCCGAGCGAGCCGGGAGCATGGGGCAGGTGGCGTGGAAGGCTTTATTTCTGTCTCTTTTCGATTATAAAACGGAGAAATACGTCATTGCAAAGAACAAGAAGGTCGGGGTCCTCTACCGAGTGGTGCAGCTCTCCATCCTGGCTTACCTGGTGGGGTAAGAGTCACCCTCTGCTTCACGTTTTGCTGTGATAAAGACGAATTTTGCTGTGATAAAAATGAATTAGGGTACTCTGCATACTCTGCCTCTTGATTTTAATGCAGATTATTAGACAGGTTTATACAGCTGCATTTTGTAGTGTCTAATAGATTATATATGATTTTTCACCTGCTACGGATGGCTAGATTCAGCTCTACCTTTCAGATTAAGGTCGGGTTAAAAATAGACCCAGTGCCTATGGCTTTGTACTGCATTATTTATGCCTTTATTTCTATATTTTGTGGGAATGGTGCCAAGCCTTAACACCTGACTCATCAGGAACAACAAGCATTAATGGCCACGGTGCTGAGCCTTGGGACACAGCTGGGTTTTCTGCACAGCACCATGACCTGCTCAGGTCTAGATGGGAGGGAAGCAAGCAGAAAGTGGGAGATTTCTTTGCTGGAGTGGGCTGCAGCAGCCGGGCTTGTGGGGGCTGAGGCAGAGGGAATGTCGGCTGCCTTGCATTCATTTCAGAGCAGGGCGGCTTGGCTCGGGAATAGCCCGGGAATGGCCCGGTTCTGCAGCAGGCTGGTCACACTGGTGTGGAAATGGGCACAGGGATTGTCCCTGCAGGCTCCGACCTGGAATTATCCAGCCTGTGCCGTTGATTCCCGAGTTTCTGAGGCTTTTGGGATTGTGACAGCCAGCTCTGTTCCCTCACTGTCTGCGCTTCTGGGTCCCTTCGCCTTTCTCACACCTCGTGTTTCCACTGGTTAAATATAGCAGAGTGATTTTGGTGTGCTGGGTGTATTTATAGAAAGCTGTGCAGCCCCAGAGCCTGCTGTAGTGAGCTGAGCACCAGTGAAGCCTCAGCAGCCTGGCATGGACTGGCTGAAGGAGGAATCCTGTGGATAACATTGCCGAGGGATACAGCGTGGACAGGAAAGGGCTCTTTTCCTCCCTTGGCATCTATTGCCTCCTGCAACCCCTTGGCACTGTCACTGATGGTCCCTGCAGTGACTCCTTTGTGGCTGGGGCTTCCAGGAACGTGTTCCTGTTCAAAGGCTGGCTTGGGGTGGGGATCATCAAACCCCTCTGGATTATTTCTTGGATGCAGCTGCCATTTCTTCATTGATTCACTGCGGAAAATGCAAAGGTCTGCTTCTGAGCCCTCCTGGGAGAGGAAATCGGCGTTCTTGGGAAAAGGGGAAAGTAGGAAACTTGCCGGGGTGGGCAATGTTAATGTGCAGGTTTGTTATACATGGCAGGTGGGCTGCCAGTGCTGCCCAGCCCCTTCCCCTCCCGGTGGGCAGCAGAGCCCTGCAAAGGGGAGCTGTGCCACAGAGACAGCCTCTCCCAGCCTGCCCCAGCACCCTCAGCTTCTCCAAGGGTGATTTATGGTCTGGCAGGTGATTTTAGCGGTATCATGGGGTAGCTGGAAGCATTTAATTTAAGCCAGAGGTTTTCACCCAGGGAAATGGAACTCCTGCTGCTTCCAGTGGGGAGAAGTAAGCAAAGCCTTTCCTTGGACTGCTTAGCGAGGCAGCAGCTCTCCCAGGCTGCCATCAGGTTGTTCCCATCGCACTGGCTTACAAAAGACCTTGTATCCAGCTGAGAATATTCCCTGCAGGTTTCTGTTAGGAGTACCCAGCTCACCTGCTGAGGTTCCACCTCCCCTGGCAGCTCAGTGGCTGCTGCTGAGGTGAGAGTCCTGCACTTGTGACACCAACCATGCTCTCCCCTGCAACCAGCAAAAGTCTGTATTGTTTTTCATCTTGAGAACGACACAGTCCTGCTCTTCCTTTCCCTTTCTGAGGTTGTTGAGTGTAGCACAGACAGAGGTGGGAAGCTTTGGTTTTTTGCCTCATGACCTGTTATTACACATTTCTCCACTGTTGACAAGCACAGCTTGTGTCCAAGAGTTTATCCTTTATTAGCAGTAGTACTTGCAGAGGGTTTGGTGTCATTGGCATGTTTTGATTTGACCTTGGTGTGAATTTCTCTGTCTGACGTGTTCCCTGACCACCCCTAATGCTGCTGTGTTCACACAGGTGGGTGTTTGTTGTCAAGAAAGGCTACCAGGACACAGACACGTCCCTCCAGAGCTCTGTCATCACCAAGCTAAAAGGGGTGGCCTTCACCAACACCTCGGAGCTGGGGGAGAGGCTGTGGGATGTTGCAGACTATGTCATCCCTCCCCAGGTTGGCATCACCCCCTGCTCCTGTCTCTGCCCGTGTGGGTGCTGAAGTGATCTACCCAGGTCTTCCCTGTGAATTAGCAGGAGCTGGGATAAAATGCTGGAAGGGGTTTTCTGCTGTGAGTTCTTTATTTGAGATGCTGGGGGTGTTCTGCCTCCCCCTGGGACCGTGGGCTGGCTCTCATGGTTGTGTGTGCACCCACAGCGTGAGGGAATTCATCCAAACAAATATCCACACAAAGGGTGATGTTGTGTCTCAGCCTGAAAAGCTTCTGGAGAGAAGGGGGACTGTTCTCTTCTGCAGAGAGCTGCCCCCTCCCTGTTGCAAGTATTTTAAAAGTAAACCAGGTTTTCTAACTCTTTGTTTATTGCAGGGTGAAAGCGTCTTCTTTGTCATGACAAATCTGATTGTGACCCCAAACCAGAGACAAGACACGTGTCCTGAGGTAGGAAGAACTGAGCCCCTTGACCCCCAGACCCGTGCAAAACCGGGGGTAAGAACTGACAGAGGACACTTCTGGAGCGACAAAGAAAGGAAGGATGAAAAACAAGTAGTGTAATATCTCCGTTGGGAAATTACTGTAAACCTGGGAGGCTCAGCTGTCTTAATTTCCAGAGGCACTGATCATGTAGAGCCTTCCTGACTTTAGGTGGTGTTGGATTTCTTCCCAGGTGGAGATGAGACCTGGCAGCGATTGCTCAGGGTTAGAAAAGGCCATGGGAAAACAGCTTCGAGGTGACTCGGGGTAGTTATGGGTAGAGGAGACTTTTTAAGAGTCCCATCCTCTGTGGGGATGTTTGGAATGGGCTGGAACCGGGGGGAGGAGGTCTCTGGCTGTGCAGGAAGTGCTGTGTCCATGGAGCAGATGGATTTTCAGCAAAAGTCTGTATTGCACAGCTGGAGTGGTCAGAGCACTGCCGTGCAGCCAGGACAGGGGCAGATTTGGGCCAGAGAACTTTGTGCTTTAGATCCAAGCTAGGGTTATCTTAAAGCAAAGTGGCCTCCTGCCTGGTTTTGGTGAGTACTAATGTTGTTTTTTGTCAGTCTGTCCCTCTCCAGACTGAGCAGAACCCAAAATCAGGACAGTGTGGCTGAATCCCGGTGCTCCCGGTGGGGGGATTTGTTTGCATGCCCCCCAGTTACCACTTCAGCTGCGTGGTTTAGTGCTCATACAGAGAATTCACCCCACGTCAGCAGCACTTTCTCACCCCTCTGGCTCTGGTGTCCTGTCACACTGTCCCTTGTGTCCCTTTCCACTTGCAGAGTGCCAGCATTCCCGATGCCCTGTGTGACAAGGACACGGACTGCCTGGAAGGGGAAGCAGTGGTGGCTGGCAATGGTAAGGGAAGTGTCCCTCTCTGTGTCTGGTGTCCTTCAGAGGCCTCAGCCTGGTCACACCCCCGATGTCTGATTTCAGAGAGCAGCACCAAGGCCTTTCTTTTCTTTCCTCTCTTTTATTGAGATGCCTGCCTTGCTTACAGCGGTGGCTGGGCCAGGGGACCCCGGGCTGCTCAGAGACACAAGAGGGTGTTTGTTCCAGCTGAGAGGCCCTTTCACAGCAGCGAGGAGAGGGAAAATCCTCTATTTTCATGTGCCCTGTAGGCAAGGAGAGGAGGCGACTGCTCGGTGTGACCTTTTCTGTGATGTCTGCTCGCAGGGGTTAAGACTGGCCGTTGTTTGAAAGACAGGGACAGCACCAGAGGGACTTGTGAGATACTGGCCTGGTGCCCAGTGGAGAAAAGATCCAAGCCCAAGTACGTGTCCCGTTTCCAAGCTTGAGTTGCTTGGCTTGTGTGTCACTCAGGGCAGTGCCTGTGTCCCCTCTGCTTGGGTGCTTGCTCGAATGTTGGCTGTTCAGTGCAGGAGGGATCTCTGCAAGGCCCCTCTGGCAGGACTGGCTCTCTGCTCCCCTGCTTCATTCCCTGGCTGTTCCCAGCTCTCGGGGTGTCCCCTGAACCTGCACGCTCCTCACCAACCCCTTGCTGGCACTCTGGGGAAAGTGGCACGGCTGACCTGGTGCCATCCAACCTTTTGGATGAAGCTGCTTCTAAAATGGCAATTCAAGGTGTCACCTGTGGGCAGGGTGCAAAGAGAACAAACCCTTCTCTTCCAGGAAACCTCTTCTGGGCAGTGCAGAAAACTTCACTGTTTACATCAAGAACTCCATTCGCTTCCCCAAGTTTAAGTTCTCCAAGTAAGTGTGCAGGTTCCTGAGCTGCCCCTGCTCAACAGGTATTCCCCCTCCTCCAGAAAAAATGAAATGCCTGGACAAGGCTGGGAAAAATGCAAATTTAAAAATGTTTGTTTGCCTGTGCTACTGCAATATGAACAAACTAAAGCAGTGTAGAAAGGTGCATGTTCTGGCTCTTGTCCCGGGCTCAGATAGGCATTTCTAGCATCCCCTTGTTTTTCCCTTGAGAAAACCAGGTGGCCCTGGAGCAGTCTGGCAACCTGCACCATGTAAGCCCAGATTCAGCTGCCCAAGTCCTTTTCTGGCCAGGAGGTCATTTTTTGGGGGACAGACTGCTTTCCCCAGGCCAGCAGCAGAGACACTCACAGGCTGACAAGGCTGGTGTGCACAGAGGGTGTTGGAGAGAACCTCTTGTCTCTGTAGTCCTGGTGTAGGCTGTGAAGACAAGGAAAGGGGGAGACAAGGTGGATTTCCCTGTTTCCTACATGCAGGATGAATGTGCTGGCAACTGACAACGAGTCCTACCTGAAGAGCTGTCGGTACAGCCAGGAGCATCCCTACTGCCCCATCTTCGTGCTGGGGAACATCGTCCGCTGGGCTGGGGGCAACTTCCAGGAAATGGCCTCAGAGGTAGGAGTATCCCTCGGGCTCGTGTGTCTTCCCAGCTGGCTGTACTGCTCACTGGGAGGCTGTGAGAGTCACTGCCCAGGGAGCTGCCTCCTGTCCAGGCTGCACTGCACAGGTGTCAGTGCTTGAAGTCAAGCTGGTCCCATTTATCCTGTCCCCAGGGAATGGGGGTCCTCCAACAGAGCTGGTTGGGTCACTTATCTGCTATTCAGGGCTGCCCAAACTGCTGCTCTGCCAGCGGGGATTCTTTGTTTAATTTCAATGTTACTACAGCGTTGGTTTAAAGCCAGAAAGCTGGAATTCCATCCCTGCATAAAAGACCATCTTCCCCACTGAAGTGTGGATTGAAATCAATGTCGTGGGATGAGAAACCTCAGGATACCAGCACAGGGAAAAGTGGGGTTGTAGAGTACTAATGGGATTGATATCACACACCTGAACTCAGCCCAGCCAGGCGGGTGTGTCCCCTTGCCTGTGATCAGAAGTGCAGCTGTTTCTTGCTCCTGGGGAAAAACCTGCCCAAGGGTCTGACAAAATTGAAGACACTTTAACTGAACTAAGCTTAAACAACTCACCCTGTCTCTCTCTTTTAAGGGTGGTGTGATAGGAATTCAGATTGAATGGAACTGTGATCTTGATAAAGGCCCCTCTGAATGTAATCCTCACTATTCTTTTAGCCGGCTGGATAACAAGTCTGCAGAAGCGTCCATCTCTTCTGGCTACAACTTCAGGTGGGTACAGAGGAGGGCACAATGCAGGAGGGCACAGCTGGGCTGGGCTGCTTGGACTTGCAGGTGCTGGAGGTTGGCAGTGGAGTGGCACCAGCCTGTGCCAGGCACTGCCCCAGCCAAGCACAGAGCGCCGCAGAGGAGGGAGGGAGGCAGGGAGTGCTCCTGGCAGGCTAAAGCTGGTTTTGATAAGGGAACAGATCTGTTTGAAGAGATCTGTGAATTCAGAGGGGCTGGACTTAAACCCAGCATTGTTGTATTCCAGGTTTGCCAAGTATTACCGGGATGCTGAGGGGGTCGACTACCGGACGCTCATTAAAGCCTACGGAATCCGCTTCGACGTGATGGTGAATGGCAAGGTGAGGGCAGAACGTCCCAGAGCCTGGAGAGGAGGAAGGAGGGGTCATTTCTCAGTGGAGAGGCAGCTCTGGGGTGAGGACAGCCTCTCTGCCTTGTTGTAGGAAAGGGCTTTTCCCATCCATTCATGTGGAGCTAACCCCGTGTAAGAGAGATTACCTGGAGTGCAGCTGAGCCTGCAGCTCCTCTCCTTAAAACCAGGCTCATGTAAAGCCCAAAAGAAGTAAATGTGCCCCAGAGACTTGTTTTCCATGTGCAAGCACTGCAGAAGAAAAGAAGCCTAATCCAGGGGTGATGCAAGCTCAGAAATGCAGCCAAGGACAGTTGGATCTGAGACACACAGACCTTCAGCCTCCAAGATTGCTCACTGCAAATCCCCCGTGGTTGTGCCCGTGAACAAAACACACCCACAGGCGGCAGCAGCTTCCCCAGTGTAGTACCACACCCTTGAGTTTGTTTTGTGGGTTGTTCTCTCAGTGGTGACTTCATGACCTTTCTTCTTCCAGGCAGGGAAATTTAACATCATTCCCACCATTATCAATATCAGCTCGGGGCTGGCACTCATGGGAGCTGTAAGTGAATGTTTTGTCTTATAGTAACCCCAGGGGACCCAGACCCAAAATGGGATGAAAACGGGATGGGGTGTTTAAATCTTCTCCAGCACAATCTTTACTACTCTGGCTGCTCAGCCAGGTGTGTGTCTGTGTCCTGTCTTAAAGGCATTTATTAATGTACCTGGCACTTAAAACACCCCCA
Organism: Daphoenositta chrysoptera; assembly: GCA_013397915.1. Lineage (NCBI taxonomy): Eukaryota > Metazoa > Chordata > Aves > Passeriformes > Daphoenositta > Daphoenositta chrysoptera. The sequence goes on along the minus strand of VZRO01000694.1, from coordinate 498,774 downwards.
CAGGGGATATATAATACATATACCCCAGGAAATGCATGAAGAATGAAGGAAAATACAGCTTCTCCAAGTTATTCTTTAATTAATGTTCATTGCTAACGAGATCAGAACACTTCCTCTTCCATTTCAAAGATAAAACAAAAGTTCTTCCCCTTTGCAGGGAGCTTTCTTTTGTGACCTGGTGCTGCTGTATCTGATCAAGAAGAGTAATTTTTATCGAGGCAAAAAGTACGAGGAAGTGAAGTAAGTGGGCCTGGCTTTTTGTTAAAAATCATGGCTTTTTGTTAAGAGTTGATAGAAATAGGAGGAGATACAGGAGCACAGTTCCAGGGAAATATACTCCTCCAAATGTTTTTGGCCAAGTTATTGGCTCCCTCTGTAATTCCTTGCTGCAGTGAGCTGGGGAGCAAAGGCAGCTGCTGTGTCATGGTTGGACTGGAAATGGCCTCGTGCTGTTGGTCCCCAATGACTGAGGGTGGAACTGGGGCAGCTCCAGGAGCCTCATGGAACTGAGATCTGGAGCTTTCACTGTGTGGAGGGGCCTTTGGGGTGAGACAGGCCTGGCTGGGAACCTCTTTGCTTCCTGAAACAAACCCAGGCTGCTCATCTGTCCCCTGTGCTTGTTTCCCCAGGTCCAGTTCCAGGAAGTCCTTGTCGAGCCCGACGCTGAACGGGAATCAGAGCCCGGAGCAGCTCGGTGGGCTTTAGGCACAGCAGTGGCTCTGCCAGCTGGACTCCAGGAAAACCACACAGGTGTGGCATCACACCAGCACTGGGAGGTGGACATACCCCAGATCAGGCCTACTATTATCAGGATTCCCAGAGGAAAAAGCTCCTCTAAAGACTGCCTTTCTTTCCTGAGATTTCTCTGATATCCTGAGCGTGCAACAGTGTGTCGTCACTATGGATTTATAAAATGATTTTTATAAAAGGACAAAGAAGGCTCCAAATGAATGTTTTTATATCCACTGATAGATAGATCTGTACTTATGCCAATAGCCAGCGTTGTCCTGTGGCTGTGCTTTGCTTCCATGTGCAGAAGAGCTGTGATGGGAACCACCACTGGTGCTTTGGGAAGGGCTGAAGCTGAAACCCAACCTGTTTCCTGCTCTGCTGCCTTGGCAGCCACAGCTTCCAGCTCCTGCCTGGGTGATGTGACATCAGGTGTGAAGCAGCAGGACTATTCTGCTTGGGAAGTGCAGGGAAATGTGGCACTGGAGCAGCTCCTGGAGCTGGGGAAGGGGCTGTGACCCTGCAGGGCCTGAGGCAGGGGGAGACAGTCACTCTTGGGGGAGGTTAATGCACTGAAAAGCAGCGTGGCCCTGGAAGCACCTGCACAGGTTCTGCCTCCTTGGTTCAGTGCCTGGTTTCATTTGCTCAGGATTGTCCTTCCTGCATCACTTCCTGATTATTTCTTGTGGTGGGAAGATCTGGATGGGGCACTCCATGCTTCTGTTTCTCACAACACCCTGGGCTGTGCTGCAGACTGAAAAGGGCAGCTCTGCCAGTGTCACAGGCTTTGCCAGCTTCCCCCAAGTACACCAACAGCCAGGGGAATGTAGAAGACATCTGCCTGCTTACTTCAACAGCAGTAACCTCCAGGAAATACAAGTGCTTATCTCTCAGTAGAGAAATCAGTCTCCCTGCAGCCCATTTTGTCCATTTATGCTCATGTGAGGATGTAATCTCAGAAAAGGGCTTATGGAGTATCATTGTGTTCTGTAAATGCTGCCTCATCACCACGGACTGGGAGCTGTCCTGATGAAGATTAAATGTGTCTGTGCACTCTTTGAATACCAAGATTTAAAGGGCTCCTGCTGCAGCATCTGAGCGTGGCCTTCAGGGAGCTGCTGCCATCGAGTGTCTGCACAAATGGCACCAGCAGCTGCACCCACCTCTGCTTTAACTTCTTCGAGGTGGTTACTCTGAGGTACAGGCTCATCCTAAATTAAAATTCACCTCTGTTAGCAGCAGCAAACTCTGAACCCAGTCACTGATAGCAAACCCCACCCAGTCTGGTTCATTCCCTCTGCTTCTGCGTATTGAGTCAAAAATGGGGCTAGGAAGCAGAATTAAACAGCAGAGTTAATTTAGGATAAGCCGTGTACCTCTGGTGCTCTGATCTCACCTAAAAGTTTCTCTCCGTGCCAGAAGTCTCTCCTCTAGCCAAGCCCAAGTCACCACGTGGGGAAATGCACAAGAGTTACCTCGACAGCAGCCCAGGCTTTTGACTGTCAGGGTTTAATTCGAGTTGAGTAACTTCTGGATGGTGAAACCCATGGTGAAGCCCCCGCGTGGCATCAGGGCCTGGCACAACTCCTGGTGCCCAAGCAGCTCCTCCTAACGTGCAAAGCTGACTGTGCTCTGCTGAAACCATTGTTTTACCTTGCCAAAACATCCTCTTGTTAGAGGACCAAAGCTGTTTCCTGAATCTAAATCTTCAGGCCTCCCAGATCCCCCAGACTGTTTCCTTTCTTTATACTGTGTAACACAATTCCTACAAGCCCTGCTGTTAATAAAACATAACCAGATTCCTTCTCAGGAGCTCGTTTCTTGACTTTGACATTTTTTTTTCTCCTTGTGTTTCATGTTCAGCAATAAAATGTGTCACTTTAGGCCAGTGCTCCCCGGGAGTGTTCTGTACAGTGTTTTTTCAGGTCACACCACCTTCTCTTGGTGATACACTGATGTAAGCAACTCAATGAATCACTTATTTTTGCAGGAACAGGGCTATAGGAAAGGCATTACCTGGATGGTGGGTGATGGAATTATCCTCTTTAGTGGATTTTTTTGCCCAGCACCCGTGACAGTGTCATTTACTGACGGCAATTGTGGAAGAGAACGTTTGCATGTACATTTCCGTACCAAGGAAACAAAAACAGGAGGCATCCGAGCGGTGCTTCACATTCAGTTTAATTAGAACAGTGCTACCGATTAATTTGTACTTGGACATAATTTACCAACAGCATTAACGACACGAGCCATGGACAACAGTTTGGAAGGTGAGCTGGCCTATTGTGTAGTGACTTTTGGCAACAGTCCTCCTGCTCCGATAGCCCCGGAGCCGCTCAGTACACGTGGACCATTCCGTAGAGGAAAGTCCAGAACAGCACGTAGGTGAAGAGCCCTCCCACGAGCCCCCCCGTGAACAGCGGCCTCCGCGACTTAAAGTACTTGTTCCACCGCCGCCCGGCTTTCAGCACCAGCAGCACGGAGAGGAGCACGGAGGCCAGGAAGTAGAAGATGAAGCCGTGCAGGCCGGTGAGGCCGAGGATCCCGGCCGTGGCGCCCGACAGGGCGGACACCGAGGTGCGGCAATAGTCCAGGATGGCCGCGTTGCCCCGCACCGCCGCCTCGCTGATGAACTGCGGCCCCTCGCGCTTGGCCACCACGGCGGCCATGGCTCCGCGCCGGGCTCGGGCAGCTCCTCGCCCGCACCGACCCTGGGGTGAAGCAAACACACGCTCTACCAGCCCGCCCGCCCTCAGGCCGCCGGGACAGCTGCGCGGCCCCGCGGCC